>JAUTBS010085743.1:0-13091 GCA_032361285.1 Aequorea victoria | reverse complement strand
TATATACTCTTTCGTGGCCGGCCACCCTAGAAAGGAGGGTAATTGTGACAATTTTCCTCTTACTTTGAATTAAAAAAAGGAGAGAAAATCAAATCCCAAAACATAGTTAATGTCATTTTCCATAAAACTATGACACATGTCTTGAAATAATGCTAAGCAATGTCTTATGGCTTAGAGAAACCAATTTAATGCAAACAAGCATGGCCTTAGCATACTTGAGCTCCATGATTTGGTTAGTTTGTAATCGAACTAAACCCTAACTAGATTTTAACTAGAAATAAATCCTAACTAAATAAGGGCAAAATAGACTTTTAGCACTAAATCTCATGCCTATAAATATAACTATTTTCTCTCAAATTTTCATTTTACAAAGGTTCCCTCTCTCTCTCTCTCTATACTCTCTAAGTTTCGGCCAAGACCAAGAAAATGAGGAGAATGAAAAAGATGAAGAAGGAAGAAAGGAGAAGAAAAAAGAGAAGAATTTCAAAGCTAAGTCCTTAGACCCTTGGAGAAAGAATCGACAAGTAAGCAACTTCCTAAACCCCTCCTTTCTTCATCTATAACACTTTCTACCTCTCACCCATCTCTTGAATCTCAAACAAAGACTTAAAAGATCAAGAATCAAAACAATGAACCAATGTTAAGAAACTTAGAAACTTTGTTTGAGGTAAACTTTTCTAGGTGTTGATGTTTGTGTTGCGATGATATATGAAATGATGAATATTGTATATTTGATATCTATATGTGTTCTTGTTTATGGATGATTAGAGTTTCATAAAGAATATAGAAGATGAACCTTGATCTCGAACTAAATCTCTAAGTTTTGGAATCACTTGTATTTTTCGCTAACCACACCTACATGATATGGAAGGGATAATGAGAATTTGTTTTAAGAGCATGTTAATATGGTTATTTTTAGAATGTAATAATTTTATAAGAAAATAACAGGGTGATTTAAGGTCCCTAATACCTCTTTAATGTTCTTGGTTATTTTGGGCAAAAAAATAGCCTACTTTGGAGAATTTTAATAAATTCCAAAAAGTCCTCTAAGGATAAGCCTTATAGATAAATAAATTTTTATTGGTCTAGATTCATCCGAAAGTTAATTCACTCAATTTCATTGGACAGATTTTGAGAAAATAGAGTTTTACCAAACAGAGACGAAATCAGACAAATTCTATTGAAGACCTATTCTACCTATCCTCTGTTCATTTTTATCTCTCGGTTTCTTCTTGTGAAATTTAGATAGAATCTTTATCTAGGGCTTTAGAAATTTTCATGATTTTATAGCAACATTTCGTATTTTTAAATCCAAAAATACAGAGCATGGAAGATTCTGGAATTTCTAAAATCTAAAGGGAAGTTAAGTTTTAGATGAGAACTTAATGTACGAGCCTTGTATCCCTCAAATGTGCAATCATACATTGAATATTCCAGTATAAAATGGGTATATAGAGTGTACATCTTGATCATAAGGCATAACTGTGACACCTCACTTTTCACAACACTATTCTTAAACGTCAAACCTAGAACAAAGACGTTAAGTTTTAAGGAATGACATTCCAACCCTATGAACAAAGGGATGAATGCATAGAATATGAAATAGCATAAAACTAAAACTATGGAATCGATGAAAATAGTCCAAATAATTCTAGAACAATGAGATTTTAAAATGTTCAAGTTAAAAAGTCTTATAAAAGAATAAAAAGGTGCAGAAAATCAAAACGGGCCAAAGTAAGGCCTAAGAACTCCTAAAACCCAAAAATTTAAATACGAATTTGGGTAGAGAATGAGACTAAGCCCAACTATAAGGGCCCAATAAAATCATAAATCAAAAAACACAATTAAGAATTCAAGGAATGAAATTTTTGAAAGGCTTAAATGAGGCCCAAAGCTAGGAGAGGCCCAATAGAAAAAATAATTAGGACTTTGGGCCAAATATTATGAGGGCCCAATATATATAAACAATTGAGCTGAATTATTTTATGAATGGTCGAATAAGTTAAATTGCAAGTCCAAAGTAAAGATAGGCCCAATAGATGAAAATTTGGCCCAAATGATTAAATAAGCCCGAAAACCCATTTTAATTACCATGAACTAATAAAATAAATATTTTGAAGCTTCTAGATGCCCTTGGATGGATCCTCCCACGAGGGAGGAGTGCTGTGATATTTTTTGGATTAAAAAAAATAAAAAGAAAGAAAATATGAAATGAAGGAAGAATGACATTTGCTTAGAAAAAATAGTTTTTCCAACCCCTCAAGCCTTCCCAAAGTCTTCAATGAATAGTCAAAAAATAAACATGGAATAAGAATTGATGAGGAAAGTATGGATGTGACATAAATAAAATAAAAATAAAAGTCTTCAAATTACCCTTCATTTTAGGGAATGTGTTACCATTAAACCAAATAAAGCCTTAAGGCTTAGGGAAAATAAATTAGTCATGACAAACATGGCACAAGAATTCTTGGAGCCCAAGTCTTGGTTAGGATGCAACCAAACTAGAAGAACCAAGTAGTTAACTTAAAGTTGTGATGGAACTAAATGAGAGGTAGAATAATCTTTTTACCCCAAACTTTTGACTATAAATAGGAGGCTTCATCCAACACAAAAATTCATTTGTTCAAATTACATTCTCTGTCTAAATTTCGTTGCCCTTGGTGGGAAGAAGAGGAGAGAAAGAAAAAGAAGAAGAAAGAAACAAGAAGGAAGGAAAGAAAGGAAAGAAAGAAACGAGAAAGAGGAAGAGAAACTTGAAGCTTAGATCTTCTATCCCTTAACCAAGAAGTTATTAAGTAAGAGGTTATTAAAACTGTTCTTTAATGTTCTAAAATTATCTCACACGTCTCATCCCTCTTCAAATCCAAAATAAGATCAGAACATGGAAGAACATAGGAGAAGGATCTTGAATCTAAGAAAGAGGAACTTTCTTAATTCAAGATCATGATGGAGAAATAAATGGAGACCTATAGAAAATTTAATAAAAATATCTAATATAACATATAAAGTGAGTTTATGATTGTTAAAAGTAATTCTTATATGGGTAAAAGTGAAGAGAATAAAGAGACCTCTTGATAATAGACTAAATAGTGAACTTAAAGCCCCATCTTAGACTTCTTGTGTTATCCAAACAAGGCCTAACTAAAAATCTATTACAAAAAGAGTTATTTTTTGTATTTTTTTTAATATGTGTGATTTTTTGTTGGACCCAAAAATATGTTTTAGAATGCCTATTCCATTTTTAAACTTTCTGCGTTGGAGTTGCATAATAACAAACCACTTTGAAATTTTTTAATAAATTCTAGAAATATCCCCTAGAGATGTTCCATATATGAAAATAAAGGTATAAGGGTCTAGTTTCACTCAAAAATGGTAAACCTCACTTTCATATGACGGATTGTGATAAAAATGAATTCTCCCAAACATGGACGTTTTTGGGCAGATTCTGCTTCATTATTTGTTAGAGCCCTTTATGTTAAGCTATGGCTCTTAGGTTCTACGTTGAAAATGTAGCTAACACCTTATTATAGCTTCTACAAACGTTCCAGAATTGTAAGAGACGTTTTAGTATTTTAAAATGAATTTTTAATGGGTGAGACTGAATTTGGAAATGAAGAAAAAATGATTCAAGAAGGCTCTTAGCAAACATAAGTACCTAAACATATGTTAGGGATCTTGGGGACTATGAGGGTACCAAGAGTGGTTAAATAAGAGGTATTTGAGAAGGTGATTACCTCACATGCACATCCCCACAAGCATGCATTAATTATTTTGAGTAACAATGTTAAGTATCGATCGAATTTATGTGTTAGGTTGTGTGGGAACCGGAGATCTAGAGTGAATCGGAGGACGTCATTTGAGTCAACCTCATTCGAGGTGAGTTTTTCTTATCACTAGCTTGGTATTATAAATGTGTGAATGATTAAATTTATTATGATTTCATGATATATGATTTGAAAAAATGAATGGTGATTTTACTCGTGGACAAAAACTATGCTTATGAACTTATATTTTATGAAACGATCCCTGAATCTATTTTGAAACTAGAACTCAATATTTTATGAAATGATCTTTGGAAATAGTAGAACATGAGAGCTATGATAATATGAGTTACATGTAAGACGTGTTGAGTAAAAGTAAAAGATAAGTTAATTGATGTGAAAATAGAAGCTAACTTATAAAAGTTATGAAAGTTTTATGAAATGATCTATGAACATATAAGGAAGAACTTAAATAAAAGTTTGAATAAATAATTAATAGATATGATATGTGTACCATGATAGCCTTGATATTACATGAATATCTCGCACAAGCGTTCATGGACATATGTCATGTGATGGGTATGTCGCACAAGCATTCGTGGGCATACGCCATGTGATGGATATATCGCACAAGCGTTCATGGATATATTCTATGTTATTATATATATATATATATATATATATGTATATATATCATGAATAATCCATGGGAGACTTTTAGCCCTACTACTGAGCATTGTGGAGGTGGCTCAAAGAATGATCCTTAGCCCTGTCCACTGAGTAGCCGGTACATTCACGATAACAGTACTGCAACAACTCCTGGTTAGGAGGTTAATACAACCTAAGGCTCTTTAAAAAAAATATTTAATAAATGAATAATTATGTTACCATTACTAAGTGGATGTGCGAAATGAAAAGACATATTTATCACTACTAAGTGAATAAACGAAGATGATAATGGAATTCCTCTGTAGAGAGGTGGTTAGAAATCCTCTACTGAGAAGTGATTGTTGGAAAATCCTCCACGGAGAGGTGATGAAGTTATGGATATGAAATTCCGCCACTGGAAGGTGAATGATAATAAAATAAAAAATTATATTTTAAAAAATAATGAACGGTAGAATGGTGAACAACTCTTTTCAAAGAGATAACAGTTTTGGAAAATGTTATTATATATATACTTTTCTCTATTAAAAGAAATAGAAAAATGAAGATGAAGAGTAGCGAAATATCAGAATGGATAAAGATTTGGAAAACACTTTTATGAGGTGATTTATCAAATGATAAAACTTGGAATCTTTTGTGATAAAAGTATACTTTGCAAAATGCTATCCTGCTTTTAAAGTGATGAACTATTTCTTTCATTGTGCAATTTATAATACCGTTGCTAGTGATTGGTGAGTACGTAGATTATAGCTCACCCCAACACAGATTTTTGTAACAGGTTCAGGCGAATGATGTATGCGGTCAGGTCCACTACAAGAATAGGTTTGCATTAGGGTCCATAGAGATAATATACCGGATATTTTGTTTTGAGTTATAACCGATGTATATGTTAGCGGCCGGAGAGCCCTTGTGCGATGCAAGTTGTGTTATGTAAAGAAAAAAATATAAAAAATTCCTTGTATGTTAACAAAATTTAGATTGAAGATGAAAGGTAAGATGGCTATGTCTTGTCCGACACATCCCATTCCCGGTGCCTCAAGACGGGGTATGACAATAGCAATGTTCATGCATGGCGTAAGTCATAGGTTGGGGCTACCACCATGTGTCTAGCTTTGATAGGATCGGGTTAGTGGTGTATCCTTGGAATTTTGGGCAAGTTCCCATGGTTTGTGATATGGGAAAGTTCCCATTTGTTGGACTGTCAAAGTTTCCCTCCTTGTTGTTGATATGATGGTTTTCGGTTGTTAGTGGTGCACTGAGTCTGACTTTGGATTTGACACTTGTAAAAATATAAAGACTCTTGATGTTGGCGTTCTAGAGGCATGTGTCGGTAATGAACATATATTCAAACCATAGCATGGTTGACCTCACGCCATTGGGGCTTGTATGAATTGGTGGAGTATATAACTCACTATGAGTCATAATATCCTTAAGATCGGTTCTAGCCAAGGGCTTGTATGAACCGACAGAGTATGTAACTCGCTATGAGTCATGAGGCTACCAATGAGGGATTGGATCGTGATGATTTGGATGTTCATTTCTTAGAATTCATGGAAAGTCTAATGATCAGTTCTAGGTAGGGCCTTGTATGAAGCGGCAGGGTATCTAACTCGGTATGAGTCATAAGGCTACCAATGGAGAATCAGATCGGTACGACTTGTGTGTTTTTGGTAAGTGTGATTCCTTCTGGCTAAAAGGGATCCTATGGTTGGTTTGTGTTTTGTCACCAAGATGGTCTCATGCATCTTCATGAGCATGCATTACAATATGCATCTTTTCATTGATTCTATACTTGATGTTTATGTGTTGTGTACTATCGATGTTAGTTTTGTACGATTGTTTAGGTTTCTTTCTGAACATTCCACGCTCATGGCATTCCATGCCATGTGATGAAGAGGAAGCTTATGAAGAAATACCTATCGAAAAATACGTAGAACCCTGGCTAACGTAGAGAAGCGGGGAAGATCACCTTTTGTAATTGCAAAATTTTGTTGGTCAGTAATTTTAATGACAAGAATCTTAGTTGCTTATGAATGAAATTGTAACCTTTAAATTTATGTATAATATTATGAATGATGTTTGACGATAGTATAATCCTAAATACTATAATTATGTCCATTAATATTCTAAATTTCGGGGGGTCAACCACTGTGAGCGGGCTTCCCAAAAGAACTCGCGCACTTGTCGGAAGGCACAACTGGAGGTCTCCCGTTATTTTGTTTTATTTTTGAAAAAAATAACGCTTGCTTGAACCGCGGGTACTGCGGGTTAATTGATCAACTATTTTTTATTCTTGAACCCACTTGTTATCAGATTCGTTTTATTTCTAATAAGCCCACATCGGATCAATAACATTTTGTCATTTTTTCACATAGCTAGAAATCAAAAACTCTAGGTTTACGAGATAGGAGTCACCACTTGGTTTTTAAGTCCAAAAACCAGAAAATGGTCTATTTTACACAAAAAATCAAGGTCCGATCCATTCATTACTAAAGAAATTGGTTTGGGAACTATGATACGAAGTGGGAAGGGATTAGACACCCACTTCGCCCGACAATTAAGCCATCTTTTTCTCAATACTTGTTGATTATGTTTTAAAACTCATTGAACCCTTAAGCATAATGATAATATATCAAATCATTTTAAGGAGGATGAAGATTAGGTGATATTTTCCAGGAATAGAGATAGCTTATCCATGATTAGGAATAGCCTATCCGCGATTTGGACCCCCTAACTTGGTTTTGCCAAAAATACATTTTCAAGGTTTGATTTTGAATAAAAAAAATAAAAATTGATTTGAAAATTCCCTAAGTCCTGAAAAGCGATCTTGTAAGGATTTTTATATTTTTTTGAGAAAGTGGTCTTCTTTGAATTTTAAAGTTATTTATTTTTAGAAAAACATTTTAATTGACGAAAAACTCATTTTATCTTTCAAAATCAATTTTTATTTTAAAAATTGATTTATTATTCTAGAAAATATTTTTATTTAATAAAAAACTTTTTACCATTCCAAAGAAGGATTCATTCATTTAAAAAACATTTTTTTTATTCAATAAAATCATTAGATGATCAAAACAATATATTTTTTTCAAAAATACCAACCTTTGATATTAAATGAAAAAATATTATTATTTTCGAAAAAGAGGGCCCGATTTCTCATTTTGATTCAAAATCTTAAGTTTGTGAGAATCGAATGGATCTAAATGTGCAAGCTTAAATAATATCACCATCGTCTCGTCATGTTACATAACAAGATACAAAAATAAAAAAATACATAAATTTGTATAAACCATCATGTCATATATCTTGGTAAGTGTTTTAGAATACAAGATAATGATCAAAGAATTGATGCCCGGACTATTTTTATTAAATTACATTGCAACCCAAACTGGGTATTTCAAAATATAAATTGGAAACCGACGATCCCTTGATCATTTTTCTAGATTCTAAAGCATTCATGAATTCTAAAAAATAAAACATATATGTACATATACAATAACGAAACTAACGAACTGGGCAAAAAAAAACGATTGAAAATGGATCTAACCATTTCGAACGTCTCAACTACGATCATTTCGAAGGATCTTAAATCAACAATGAAACGGAGCTTGGTTTTGTGATAGGATTTATATAACTTTGAAAATTTGAATGAACTTTTAAACTATCGTAAAATGATATGAGGATCCTTAAGTTCAAAGGAAAATACCTTTCAAAGTCGTTTGACGAAGATCCATCCGTGTAGCGTTGTAATAGCCTTCATAACTTTTATTTCGTTGATGCATTTTTTCGGATCAAGCCTTTAGAAACTCAGATTTCGGGATGGATTTAACCTTTCCTATATTCGAGGGTCTCTTAGGAGAGTAGAGAGGTGTCGATACTTGCTAGAGATACCAAGGGAGGCCGACAGAGGTTCAGTGTCAAAATGTGTTTGAGGGAGAACAATTAATATTTGGAGTCAAAAGCTATGTTAATTGACCGTGCATTGATCGACAGGAG
Source organism: Aequorea victoria (assembly GCA_032361285.1). Taxonomy (NCBI): domain Eukaryota; kingdom Metazoa; phylum Cnidaria; class Hydrozoa; order Leptothecata; family Aequoreidae; genus Aequorea; species Aequorea victoria. Next base: position 4,668 of record JAUTBS010085743.1, on the reverse strand, counting down.
TCTTCTCTATTTATAGCAACTCCGAGGGGTGAGATTCATGACTTGCATCGCTCAAAATCAGCTAGAATCTCGAGGATAGGGGTAAATCTTTAAGGATATGGATCGATTCGAGAATATCCCGTGACTCGAGAAAATGTTAGTCTGACCAAAATAAGTGGTCAGTTAAGCCAACAGAGGCTTTTTGGATACTTTTGGCCAGTCTAGCTCTAAGCCTCAAGACAGAAAAAAAGTTAGGGGGGGAGGGTTGGCAGGTCGGATCATTCCTAGGCCAGTTCGGCCATGTCTTGTGAAGGGAAATGCCACTTTTGGCTAGTCCAGCCAGGGTGATTAGTGTTAGATACTGTGAAAAACTGCATTCGAATCTTAGATTAGATCATTAATATAGATTAATTTTCATTACACGGAGTTTAAAAATTAACCTGCTGATTCTGGTAGGTTTGAATTAGAACTGCAACTACTCGGATCTTCTAGTGTATGATCATATTGCCCGATTAGTAGAGACCTCGTGGGTGGCCACCAAAACTGGCCACCGTCTCTTCTCTTTTTTTTTGATCTCTCAAAAACTTAGCCGTCTACAAAATAAGTTATTGTGACGTAAAATCACAACAAATCTTATATTTATAGATTAGGTCAACTGAGGAGAAAGATTTGATCTGCAATTATGGACTACACTAGGGACTCAAGGATAACAATTAAATTAGCTTTCAAAAGAATTAAGAAATTACATATCAGCACCCCGTGATATATTTTTAATTCTTTTAATTGTAATTAATTCTACTAAATAATTACAATTGTACTCTAATTTAATAATCTCAGATTATTACGATAAGAGTCCTTGTTTGCCGAATTATATAGCAAATAATATGATTCTCCGCCTTATGTTTTCAATACCTGCTTAGTAAAATTTAATTTCACTAACATCTATAATTCTTGATTACCAAATTTAATTTATTTGATATACTATCGGATTAAATTAATAATTCACTGGTCAGGTTTACTAGTAGTAACAAAACTTATGAATTTATCAAGGGGATATTACAATTGATTAGATCCCTCCAATAATATACTCATCCGAGAAGTCTCCCGACTCCTCATCAGATCTGTGCCGGCGCAATCCTCTATCCCCTCCCAAACTTGCCAGTTCACCTGAAAATTGAACAAAGCACAGAGTGAAATATAAGGGAAATGACTAAGGAAAATCAAAAGAACAAAAGGTACGAAAACTAAAAGATAACATACCTATGCGGGAGAGAGGCGATCTAAAGTGATACGATAAAGGTTAAGGCCCTTCCCCATCCTTCTTGACCCGCGTACTATGACCCCACCTCGCTGCCCGAGAAATGACTGAGGAGTCAGTGTAAGAGGTCACAGGGGATGGCAACCCCAAGAATTTGTAGGACCAAAGCTGTAAAAAAGGGAGAAAGGGAGGATGATCAACAAAAAAATGTATCAAGCCAAGTTAATAAGAACTAATGCAATTAAACAAAAGGAAAAGAGAAGTAATTAAGATCATACCTCCCATATCCTTTAGTAGCCAATCACAGAAAGCTACCTGTCTCGAGACACAGACCTCAAGCTCGAGTAAAGCGCCACTAATGCTGTTTTGCCCTAGTCGTAGGAAGACACTTGACTCAAATCGTGGAGTGCCCCCAAGAAATAGAGATAGATGATGTTCTGCCTGTTCGTGAATAGGCTCACACCCAAAAAGTAGAACAGGAAGGAATGAGCAACTGACTTGAAGTGGCGTGGCTCGGAGCACTCCAACTCCATGAAGGTATCAATCTTCTAGGAATAACGTATCCTCCCGTCATCCATCTGGGCTGGTATCTGGCTAAAAAATGGAGAGCCGCTGGGCACCTCCATATGCTAGGATCGAAGGGGATGGGATCGCCGCTTACCTGGATCCCGATGATCATGGCAAAATCAAGAGGCGTCAGGGTCATCTCGAAATTGGGAAAGTGAAAGGTATTGGTGGTGTCCCATCACTTCTCCACTAGGGCTGTCATGAGCACTCTTTCATTATAAGTGCTCGTGAGAAGGGGGATGCAACGACTGAACCTGGAGGCATCAACAAGAACTCTGCTTACTTGGGTTAGGACCCTGTATAACTCCAGAACACAAGAAGAGCCTCCAAAACCTCGCAAATGCTCTCCAGCCTGGAAAAATGAAATAAATGAAATCGTGAGACAGGTCAGAAAGTGAACGGAAGAATAAAACAACAAATAACAAAATAGAGAAAATTCCCCCCTAAAAAAGTGTTAAATGCAACCTAGGGTTAAAAATAAAAAATCTCCACCTAGAAAAGCGTAAAACGCTGCCTAGGAACAAAAATAAAAAAATTCCCCACCTAGAAAAGTGCAAAAAGCTGCCTAGAAATAAAAATAAAAAACTCCTCCTAAAAGAGCGTGAAACGCTGCCAAGGGACAAAAATAAAAATTCACCCCCTAAAAAAGCGTGAAATGCAATCTAGGAAAAATTAAAATTCTCTCTAGAAAAGCATGAAACGCTACCTAGGGATAAAAATAAAAATTCACCGATAGAAAAGTGTGAAATGCAACATAGGGGTAAAAAAAATTCACAACCTAGGAAAGCGTGAAACGTAACCTAGGGAGAAAAATTAAAAAATTCATCACCTAGAAATGCGTGAAACACAACCTAGGAGGCAAAAAGAAAAATCCACCCCTAGGAAAGCGTGAAACGCAACCTAGGAACAAAATAGAAAAATTCACCACCTAGGAAAGTGTGAAACGCAATATAGGAACAAAAATAAAAATAATTACAACCTAAGAAAGTGTGAAACGCAACCTAAGAGGCAAAAAAAATTTTAGCCCTATAAAAGCGTAAAACACAACCTAAGGACAAAAATAGAAAAATTCACTACCAAGGAAAGCGTGAAACGCAACCTAGGAGGCAAAAAGAAAAACTCCCCCCTAGGAAAGCATGAAACGCAACCTAGGGGCAAAAAAAAGAAAAATTTATAATCTAGGAAAGGGTGAAACGTAATCTAGGGACAAAAATAGAAAAATTCACCCCCTAGAAAATCGTGAAACGCAACCTAGGGGCAAAATATAAAAATTCACTACCTAAGAAAGCGTGAAATGCAACCTAGAAGGCAAAAATAGAAATTCACCCCCTAGAAAAGTGTGAAATACAACCTAGGGGCAAAAAAAAGAAAAAATTATAATTTAGAAAAGCGTGAAACACAACTTAGGAAGAAAAAAGAAAAATCCACCCCATAGGAAAGCGTGAAATGCAACCTAGGAACAAAATAAAAAAATTACCACCTAAAAAAGCGTGAAACGCAACCTAGGAGGCAAAAAGAAAAATCTACCCCCTAGAAAAGCTTGAAACGCAACCTAAGGGCAAAAAAAGAAAAATTCACAATATAAAAAGTATGAAACACAAATAGGGACAAATAGAGAGTCCCGTAACACCTTAAATTAAATAAACAAGCGGTTCCGTAAGACCTTAAATTGAATAAACAGACGGTCCCGTAAGACCTTAAATTGACCATACCAGTCCTTATCAGCAAGACCTTAAAAGGACAACAGGCGGTCCCACAAGACCTTAAATTGAATAAATAGGCGGTTCGGTCAGGACCTTAAATAAACCATCCCATTACTTGTCAGCAAGACCTTAAAAGTACAACAGGCGGTCCCTCAAGACTTTAAATTGGTCTCCCGATCTTTCACAACCCTAAACTAACGTGGTTTTGTTTTCGCTCCTCGTGACCTTAAAATTTTTTGCATGGTTTTGTGAGGTAACCACTAAAGCTTAACCTTTTTTTCTTTGCATTGTTTGCATTCTCCTAAGAACTACGTTGGTCTGATCCCTTTAAATGGAGTACATAGGCAACTTGGTAAAACTTAAGTATGACCATACTTTGCACATTTTATCTTATTTTTCCCAGCCTAAGAAACGACTTAGCCAAAGAGACTGTCTATGGAACTTTGACACTCACTCACCACACGCGTTGCGATGAGAGTTCTGTTAAAGAGGGACAACTGTGGACACCTCAATTTTGACAAAATCATGCATTAGGCTTATTTGGTCTGTCTTCAATGATGACTATATGCACAACTCGCGTAAAAAAAAACTTTATACAATCACAAGAGTTAAGAAAATACTCCAATACACCCAAAATACCTCAAAATACCATAATACCAAAAAATACATCCTTTGCAACTTTTTTAACCAGGCATGCACCGCCTCAAAGTAGCGCACACCATCTTTTATGAACCCAGTGCGCACCATCACTTTTTCAAAATCATAACCACGTCATGTCAAAATGATGCATGCCACCTCTAGACCCTACAACCAGGCGCTTGCCACCTACAACTTGGAGCATGCCATCCCCAAAGGTGGCGCGTGCCACATCTAGAGGAACATTCTATTCCCTCAACGTGTCTGTTATTCGAAGAATAACCCTAGGGGGGTACAATATAATGGCAATAAAGAGATATATATATAGAGAGAGGGAGATGACACCGTCATTTTTATACTGATTCGGCTATTCCAGCCTACACCTACTCCTCATGTTTTTTTTGAGATTTTTCACTATCTGAGAGCACTTACGGGTGTGCTTCAAACCTTTTACAAATTATCACCAAGCTGCGTTCCAAAGCCATCATATTTTTAGCACTTGTGATTTTTGCTTCAGCTTCTTAC
>JAUTBS010085632.1:0-13093 GCA_032361285.1 Aequorea victoria | reverse complement strand
TACATAATCAAATCTATTATGACGGGAGGCGCCGTTATTATTATGGACCTGGACGGAAATACTTTCAATACCCCAACTAATTTGGACCAACTCAAAAAGTACAACCCTTAAAAAAAATATACATGAAAATGAGAGAGGCTCGGTGGGTTAAAAAATCAATGAAATTCAATAACTCATGCAAAAGTAAGAGCAACTCACAAGGTTAAAAATCCAAAAGGGCAACTTTGGCAAAATAAGGGCATCAAAAAAGGAGAGTGTTAAAACTCAAAGAGAAACCCAACCGGAACTACATTGTGGCCTGATTCCTACTCTTTGGGATACGTAGGTAACTTCAATCTGAAGTTCGGCTCAAACCTGTACGTAAATAAACCCCTCTCCTAAAAACACAAAAACAAAAGAAAAAGAGAAAAGGAACAAAAGAGGAAACACTTACCTGAACTTCATATTTCAAAAACCCTCCATCTGATTATGATTTCAATGTGAAGATCTTTTAAAACCTTTAATTAATTTTTTTTATATGGAAAAAACGAACATCAAGTCAATAAGGGGATAACATAATAATGGAAGTGCAGCAGGAACAACTAGATCGAGTCCTTCCTTTTTCACATCGTTGTCTTCCTTTCATTCTTATTCCCTCACAGTTGTGTGAATGATTATATCAGAAAGGCATCCCTCAAGGATTTTCTGATTCAATCATCTTCCGAGATGCCTTCAAGAAATTCCAGTCCATTCTCACGGCCCTCAAATGAAAAAGAGCGTTCAAACCAAAATTTACAAAATTAGTTTGCTCGATCTTAGTAAACTCATCGATCAAACATGAGAGAAAATCTTGAATAGAAGAAGTCAAGTTATAGAATCAGAGTTGGCTGCTAAAAAGAGGCTGGGCACCCCTTTATATATGAAATTTGAGGGACCTGAACCTGGCTTGAACTTGGTTTAAAACTGGCATTCGCCACCTCACCCTAGCACGCGCCACATTCTCATGGCATGCGTCATTTCATCCCTTTCTATGATAGTGCTCCACCTTTGATTTCCAAACAGAGTAGTTTATTTTCCTTCCCTACTTCAAATTTAAGGTATCACCACTAGGACTTAAGTCTACGGTTAATGACATAGCCGTTTCGGTCTATGCCTTACTATCTACTATCATCCATACACATATTCATATAAAAATATAAAAATGCAGCAAAATTCTAGAAAAGAGCAGGCGATCAGGCATGAAATCTCGGTCTATGTAAATAAGAAAAGGATAAAACAAAAAAATAAAATAAAATAAGTGTTAGGCCAGGTCAATAAGGAATGAAGTACAAATGAACTAAAGGAGAAAGAGTGTGATCAAGATCATACCACCTAAATCCTCCAGTACCCTATCACAGACATCTCATTGGCCCGACACACAGACCGCAGGCTCGTGTACAATGTGGCCAATGTCGCTCCTCCCTAATCGAAGAACGCCATTCGGTGAAGGTCATGTATGGCTCCTAGATAGTACAACTAAATGGTGTTTTGCTTGTTCGTAAATAGACAAGTACCAAAAATATAGAGCAGGAATGCCCGAGCAACCCACTCAAAGTGGTGAGGCTCGGTGCACTCGAACCCTATATAGCTATATACGAGCCATGAATACTGGATGTACCTGTGGTCCAGCTATGGCGGGACCTTACCGAGCCAGTAGGTGAGCACCTCCGGGCAGGAGCCTATGATGGGGTCGAGTGGGATAGGATCTCCCCTATACTAATCCCCGTAATCATGGCAAAATCTAGGGGAGTTAGGGTAGCTTCGAACGATGGGAAATGAAAGGTATTGGTGGTATCCCACTTGTAAGAACCTAGAAATTTTAAATTAAGAATAATTAAAATAATAATTTCATAATTCAAATTAATTAAATTAAAATACTTAATTAAAGTGAATTGAATAAAATAACACCTAAATTGAATAATTAAACAATGATAGTTCAGGCTACAAGAAGATTTAAGAACACAAGAAATTAAAATGTTACCACCATAATTAAAATTTAATTATGATTCTCATATACCATAATTTTTAGAGTCTATTCCACTAATTTAAAAAAAAAAACTCACAAGAATTAATTTTAAGGATCACACAAATAAACTCATGGTACATTAATAATAATGTATACCAAAATGATACATGTGTTTTAATACGCAACAAATGTGTAATAAAAATATGGAAATTATTTTATATAATTCTTATTTAATTTATTGAATATATTTATTTAAGTCTTAATTCTTTTTCTTACTAAAATTATACACCATATACCTTCCAAGATACTAAAAGACAATAAATTTTATCCCTCAATTTTCCCAACCCACATGGCTGGCCAACCCCTCCCCCAATTTCCCTCATTTGGTGTATTTTACAAGCTACATGTCTTATCATGTAAGGATTGCATGTATAGACATTGACCCATGTCACTTCACTCTTACACAACCATTATCACTTTAGGCAATATAAAAACCCTTCCTTTCTCCCTCTCCTTGACCGAAAACACCTTGCACAAGTATGAGAATTTGCTTAAGTTTTAGAGAGAATAAGGAGAGAAAAGAAGAAAGAAAAAGAGAGAAAAAGAAGAAAAAAAATTCAAAGTGTTCTTGATATTCTTGAGAATTCTTGAAAGGAGGAGCTCTACGACCACCACTACAACTTCATTCCCACCTCTTCTAACACTCTCTCAAGGTAGAAACATCTCTGAAAAACTTTTTTCTTTAAGGGCTCCTTACTGTTTGGTTACCAAGAAAACATTTTCTCAGTACTTTCTCACTCATTCCCTTTTTTGTTTTCAATAGAGCATGATGTCCACTTTTATTTCTAGAACCATTAAACACCATTTTCTTTGGCATTCCAGAATTGTTATGATCTTCCAATTCATGTTTAAATATAATGTTACCATGCTCATAACTTGCATGCATATTAAAGTGACTCAAATGGATGATTGAACAAGTTTTTGCATGTGCTCTGTTTGATTGTATGATCTGGTCGTAGCTAATTAAAATACCTAGAGATCTTGAATTGATCTAATTTTTTTAGAAGAGTTTTATATATGACTTAGATAATGTGTGATATTTACTTTAAGTATTTATGACATTTAGCATCATCATCCTATTTATACACACAAATCGACTCTGTGCTGTCTAGAACAGTCAACTTTGTAACATCACCATATTTCGTGAAAAACTCCTATTTTCATAATACCACTTGGTAAAGTTATATATGTAAGTTAAGGACCTAACCCCGCTGGTCTCACCATATTTATAGTTCTTTTGCACAGAGATACTCCATTTTTACTAAAGAGGTGAAAATCTGGAACACTGATCGTATTTTATTCATTTCTCCTTAACTATATATTATTTTTTTGCAAAGTCAGTTCCTAGATAATACTAACACGTTGTGGTATTCCTCTGAGTTTTAGTAATTTTTATTTTAGAGTTTAAGTATGATTTTCTAATTTTCTATTCAAGGTGCACAGAGCTGGAAATCTATTTAACTCTGTTTTGTTTTTAACTTAGAAATAATGTGGTGAGGGCTTGATTATTTGTTTAAATATTATATTTACTAAATATCACATATTTATTTATTGTTTATGAAATATAACATGTCAAATATAATGTTAGCTTTTAGGATATATTTTACTGAGGCGACTTGCTAATTATTGATAATAATATATTTAGCTAAGATTATTCAATTGTGTCATGAAGAAGAATATATTATTAGCAAGTCGAGGATGCGGAAAGAGCCTCAAAATCATGGCAAGTACTCCGTAGTCTGCAAAAAAGAAGAAAAACACAACAAATCGTCAGAGAAAGAAAAACAACATAGAGAAATTCAATAAACCTAGGAGAGTGAAAACACTAACCTAGTGACCCAAAAATAAAAATTTAATAAATCTAGAAAAGCGTAAAAACGCTTATCTAGTGACCAGAAAAATTGAAAACTCACCACGTTAGGTAGTAGGAAACGCAATCTAACTTGAAAAAAAATACAAAAAAAACTTAATAAACATCGAAAAATGTGAAAACGCTTATCTAGTGACAAAAAAATTAAAAAAACCACTATGTTAGGTAGCAGAAAGCGCAACTTAACTTGGACAAAAATACAAAAAATTCAATAAACCTAGAACAACGTAAAAACGCTGGTCTAGTGACCTAAAACTAAAAGATTTTCTCTTAGGAAGCGTTGAGACGCAACCTAAATTGGGCAAAAAATAGAAAATTCAATAAAATCTAAGAAAGCGTGCAAATGTTTACTTAGTTTTCAGGAAAATGAAAAATTTATCATGTTAGGTAGGAGGAAGCGCGACCTAACTTGGGCAAAAATAAAAATCAATAAACCTAGGAAAGTGTGAAAACACTAACCTAGTGACCCAAAAATAAAAGTCATTAAACATAGGAAAGTGTGAAAGTGCTTGCCTAATGAACAAAAATTAAAAAATTAAAAAATAAAATAAAAAAAATTCCTTTACGTTTATCTAGGGACAAAAATGTCATTAATTTTGTCTCAGAAAAATGTACGACACAACCTAAGTTGGTCGGGACGAATGAATGTCTATCCAACTCGGGAAGTGTGGAACCAATAAGGCCTAGGATGGCCGGGACACAGTAGCCTACCTATCCCAAACAGGCTCGCAAAATGTAACCTAAGCTAGGCAGACCGAAGGGAAGCCTACCTACCTCAGAATGTGTTGGTACACAACCTAAATCTGAATTAATTAAAAATAAAAAAAAATCCTAAAAAAATGTGAAAACGTTTATCTAGGGACAAAAAGGTCATTAATTCCCTCTCAGGAAAATGTACGACATAACCTAAGTTAGTCAGGACGAACGGATGTCTACCAAACTCGAGAAGCGTGGAACCCATAAAGCCTAGGATGGCCGGGACACATTAGCCTACCCATCCCGAGCATGCACGCGAAATGTAACCTAAGCTAGGCAGACCGAAGGAAAGCCTACCCACATCGGGACGCGTTGATACGCAACCCAAGTCTAAATTAATTAAAAGATAAAAATTTTCTTTTAAAAAATGTGAAAACGTTTATCTAGTGACAAAAAGGTCATTAATTCCCTCTCAAAAAAATGTACGACACAATCTAAGTTGGTCGGGACGAACAGATATCTACCCAACTTGGGAAATGTGGAACCCATAAGGCCTAGAATGACTCGGACACAGTAGCCTATCCATCCCAGGCAGGCGCGCAAAACGTAACCTAAGCTAGGTAGACCGAAGGGAAACCTACCCACCTCGGGACACGTTGATACGCAACCCAAGTCCAAATTTAATAAAAAATAAAAAAATCTCTCAAAAAAATGCAAAAATATTTGTCTAGGGATAAAAACAAAATTTCTATTTCGGGAAGCGTTGACATGCAACCCAATGGCGAAAAAAAAACCAATTTAAGTAAATAAAAATCTCCCTAAAAAAACATGAAAACATTTGTCTACGGACAAAAATAAAATTTCTACCTCGGGAAGCATTGACACACGACCCAACGACAGAAAAACAAATGAAATTAAATAAATAAAAATTTTCCTTAGAAAAATGTGAACATTTTTCTAAAGACAAATTTAAAATAATATTTCTACCTCGGGAAGTGCTGACACACAACCCAACGACGGAAACTAAAACATACATATATGTAAAAAATAGAATAAAAAAATACGTGGTTCAACCTAATCATACAAGGTTTCTAAGTTCTGATTTGTTTAAATTTTAGAAGTTCAAGTTGCTTGGTATTATGTTCCGAAATACCATCCATCCAAACGTTTCGGGTCTATCCTGTGCATACATCTAAGTTCATAATTCTTTTTTAAGTTTTTTGGCATGTTTTGGTTTAAATTTAAACTAAAAAGGAATAGAAAAGAATGAGAACATACCCAGAAGTTTGCCACCGAGAGATGAACATCCTGAGAATGAAGCAACGATGCCGGATCTATGGTGTTGTCGTCATAGTAAAAGCGGCCGGCCGTGAGAGGCTTCAAGGCGTGAACCGGGGAATTGTACCGGGCCAGGTCGAAACCCCTCAGCATCTTAGTGGCCAGAACCCCTTAGAAGGGATATGGGACCTGAGGGCTATCCACTTCCATCTCCTCGATGGTGCGGCGCTCCAAAGTCTTTCCCTCATTCGTAGCACGGATGGTGTCAGCAGCAGCGAGCAGGTCGTTCATGGCATGGGATGACGTATATGAGATCTTCGGGTGGTGTGAAGGACTGGAATGAGAGTCACTTAGTCCTATAAAAGAGCCCAAATGCTTGACAAATGAGTTCGTAGTAGGGGTCCTGAAAGGCTGTGCGGGGTCCACAGTGTCGTCAATCAGGACCGCAGTCGCCGGAGTCGCTGGAATAGGGTCTGCCTCATGACCCGCACTGCCTTGGCTGTGGCTCGCGCCACTGTTCATCTGATCATCACTGTTTTCCATCAGAGGTAATAGAAGGTTAGAGAGGAAGAAGAGTGTTGAGAGTGCGGTGAGAGAGAAAGACGAGTGAACGACTGTCTGAAATGAACCACCGCGACCTTAAACCAAACCAGGCGACCCTTCAGCTTCAACCAGAGACCAGGCGTGCGCCACTTCCCTCCTAGTGGCACGCCACTTCCCTCCTACAATTTCCAAGCGCGCGCCACTTCCCTCCTCGTGGTGCTAAGTCAGTCCAATCGACATGTGGCGCCCATGTCACCTCTCTCCATATGGACGCCAGCTCAGCCAAGTAACACGCGGCGCAAGCTATGTGTCCATCTTCCATTCACTATTTTATGAGTTTTAAATTAAAAAAATTCAAAATTTGGGCTCTGTCTCCGATAAAAGAAGCTTTTAAATTATTCTCAATCACCAAAATCATCCTGTTACCTACACGCCTAGCTTTATTCTCACACCTGGGGATTCAAAGAAGGCCCGTCTCACAACCTAAAACTGAGTACCTAAGGTCCATCTCAGGACCTAAAACTAAGTACCACAGGTCCGTCTCACGACCTATAACTAAGTACCACAGGTCCGTCTCACGACCTAAAACTGAGTAATCGATCCGTCACATGACCTAAAACTGATTCGTAGGTCTGTCTCATGACCTAAAACTGAGTCACAGGTCCGTCTCATGACTTAAAACTGAGTCATAGACCACTCTGTGGAGGATATCTTAACCATCTCAGAGTGGTGCAAAACAACCTCACCTGATCAGAAACCCAACAATAATACTAAGATGCACTCTGCATCACTAAGAATAAGAAAAGGAAGAAGGAAAAAAGAAGAAAATCTAAAGCTAAGTCCCATTTTTATGGAGCAAGAAAAACAACCAAGTAAGTGATCTTCAAGACCTTTATCTCTTACTTAAAAGTATCTTCTTAAACTCATCCCTCTCTAAGATAAAAGAAGAGCAACCATGAAAGAACAAAACATGAATGAACCCTAACTCAAAGAAATGAGGACTTTCTTGAGCTGTAGGAAAAATAGAAATAAAATATGAGTCCTATGGAGAAGTCAATATAAATGACTAAAATGGTATATAAGATGATAATAATAAGATTTCGACCCTTTCTTGCATGTGCAAGAAAGAAGGAAGTTGATGGATGTAGGAGATCCTTTGAGAAATGGATAAAATAGTGATAATAAAGCACATAAAGGAATTCTTGTGCTATCCAAACAAGGAATAACTGAAAATACATTTTCAATAGAGTTATATTAGCATGTTATGAACATGGGTGATTTTTGGTTGGACCAAAAACATATTTTAGAAATCCTATGCCATTTTTAAACTTTTTGCGTCGAAGTTGCAGAAAAATAGACCACTTTAGGGAGTTTTAATTAATTTCATACAAATCCCCAAAATATGAGACATATATGGAAAGAAATTTATAAGGGTCTAGTTGCACCCAAAAATTATAAACCTCATTTTCGTTGGGTAGATTTGGAGGAAAATGTATTCTCCCAAACAATGATATTTTTTGACAAACTCTGCCATAAGATTTCTTAGAGCCCTTTATGGCCACAATTGATTCTCGGGTTCTACATGGAAAATGTATCCAACACCCTATTATATTCTCTGTAAATTTCCCAGAATTTATACAGGTGGTTTAATATTTGTAAACGAGTTTACAACAAGTGGGACAAAATCATCTAAGAGGATTAAAGAACCTAAGCCTAAGGACTTGAGTTCTTAGCAATCCCAAATGATTATTTACACCTATAAGAGTTCTATGAAGTTAATAAAATCTTATTTGGTCCTTTCGACTAAGGAGGCAAGGGTTTCGATTATAGAAACCCATGAAAGAGAAGGTTTCAAATCTAAGATATTAAATTCACCTAAACAATATAGGACATTCTCATACCAATACACTTATGAGAAGTGAGTTGATAATAATGCTTAGATATGTTATATAACCTAGGCATTGATAGGATTACCGTGGATGGAGCTGTGCCACCTTAGAGATGAACGAGGTAGACGTTGCATTGGTCGACAACCAGATGAGAGTGACTAGTAATATCATAATGATTTGTATATTGTAAAAATATTTTAAATATATTTTTGAGCATGTGTTGCTATCATGATTTTTGAAATGATTTATTCATTATGATTACGAAAGTGTTTTCTGAAAGTTGTTCTCTTTTTAAATATAAGAAATTATGAGCATATGTTGCTCGTACAAATGAAAGTTATTTTCTCCCTAATTATAGAGATTCTGAGCATGAGTTGCTTGTGTGTGTGATAAATTATCTTCTTTAAAATATATTATATTATCGTAAGGTGCCAAGTTATTGTGGGTAACCATCCCGAGTTGTTTTCTCCCGATGGGGCATTACCCAAAAGTGGGCATTATTTTGCCCCAATGTGGGTGTTGCTCAAAAGTGGGCATTTATTTAGCCCAAAGTGGGCGGTTATAGCACCTACCACTAGCGATAAAGAGTGGCCCGCCTCTCCGTCACTCTAAATAAGTGAGTCGTGAATGAGATTGTGGTACCGTTAAAACTCCTGATCGTGAGGTAGACGATTACTTAGTCACTGAAAGATGTAGTATGTGTGTGTGCTAGTGAGCACGTATAATGTGCTATTAAGTATTTATGAGTTGGGCTAAAGAGCCGTATATTTAGAAATATGAATAATATTTTCTAAACTTGGTTGTTTGGGTTGTATGGCCGGTATAAAAGCATTTAAAGCTAATTTGGATCGTAGAGTCGGGTATCAAAGTATGAAAGTTATTTTTTAACTTGAAAGTTGGGGTCGTTGGCCCGAAATAAAAATATTTACAAATCATTAAAGTTTGGCCATATGGCCGTATGAAGAAAGAAGTAAGTTTTTATAAAATCTTATGAGTTGGGCTAGTGAGCCGAATGGTGAAAGTATATATTTTCTCTTGCATGAGTTGTAAGAACAAATATTTTATTTTCTGTACAAAAATCCTGCATGGATATTTATTTTTGTTGTATACTTTTTATTATGATGCTAAGTTCACTATCCTGTAACCACTTATGACTGTAGATATTGTTACAGGGTAGATGGTCGGTCCACCATGTTACGGTTGAGGTTGAAAGACTTGTGATGTAAGTTTGAGACCGGGATGAGGTCATCAAAGAAGTATTTGCTGAGAGATGAGCATTGGCTCTCATTTTTAAATGGTTGGAATTGTGCATCCCGTGTGAGTTGTATAATTAACTCATAGTTAATGTAAGTTTTATTTATGTCAATATTGCGAATATAATGAATAGAGTATAGTGATGCGGAGTGAATCCTTAGTATTATTGTTGGTTTTCTGATCAGGTGAGCTCGTCTCGCACCACTCCAAGCAGGTAAAATATCATCAGGGGCGTGGATGTGACAAAAGGTGTGAGATTATTTTAGAACTTTTGAAGGAAATTTTAAAGATATTCTTACATGATAACTTCTTTGTTAAAGGTTGGAGGACCCAAGCTTCAAGTTCTTCATTTCTTCATTCTTCTTCTCCTCCCGTTCTTCTTTCTCTTTCTTTTCTTTCTCTCTTATTTCCTTTCTTAGCCGAGTGGTGTGGTGGTGGTGTGGTATGGTATGGTTTGAAGAATGTGTTTAAGTGTTGGGAGAAGACTCATTTTTTATAGGCAAAAATTGAAGGTAAAATGTCTTTTCTACCCCTCATTTAGTTCCAACTCACTTTCAAGTTAGCTACTTTGTCCTTCTAGTTTGGTTGAATTCTAGCCAAGTCTTGGGCTCCAAGATAGCTAGCACCATGTTTGGACCCATTAAATTAATTCTCATAGATTTAAGGTCATGTCTGATTTAATTGGAAAACTCCCTAAAATTAAGGGTACTTGGAAGACTTTTCATTTTATTTTTTTTTATTTTTTTAGTCACATCATGCCTTTCTCATCAAATCTTCTACCAAGCACATTTTCACTATTCATTGAAGACATTAGGAGACTTAAAAAGTTAAGAAATTCATTCATTCAAGATAACTCCGTGCTTTCCCATCTTTTCTTTTCTTTTCTTTTTCTTTTCTTTTTACACAATAAATGGTCACATCACTCCCCCTCTGATGGGGGAGCCGGCCATGTGGGTTTTAAATACCTATATATTTTTATTTCATTACTTATTTTATTAATTCATGGGAATTAAAATAGGTTTGGGTCAATTTTAAACTTTTGGGTCAAATTTTAAGTTTTTGGTCCTTTATTTACTTTGGGCTCTCCATTTAACTTATTGGGCCACAAATAAAATAATTGGGCTCAAATATTTATATATATTGGACCCTCATAATGTGTGGCCCAAAGTCCTTGTTCAATACCCTATTGGGCTTCTCCAAATTTGGGCTTCCTTTAGGCCTTTCATAATTTACTTTCTTTGAATTTTTAATTGGGTTCTTTGGTTTATGATTTTATTGGGCCCTTGTGGTTGGGCTTGGCCTCATTCTTTGTCTAAACTTTTATTTAAATTTTTAGACTTTAGGAGTTTCTAGACCTTACTTGGGCCCGTTTTGATTTTCTGTGTCTTTTTCGTCTTTCATAAGACTTTCATCATTTTACTTGGATCTATTCAATGGTTTAGGCCTTTGTTAATTTTTTGAACCAAAACTCATGAGCTTACTAATGCCCCACTTGAGTTATCTTATTAAGCCTATTTGAATTATCAACTTGGGCTTCCAAATGGATCCTATACTTGGTTCATATGTTTTACGTCTAAACTTGATTCTTAAGAAAGGTTACTTGCAAGACTTCTTCTCTTAATTCATAATCGAATGTAATCGGGTTCTTAAGATTATGGGGTGTTAGATTCTACCCTCCTTAAAAGAAATTTCATCCTCAAAATTCTTGCGTACCTGATTCTAAAAGACGTGGGTACTTCTGCAACATCTGCTCTTCTCTTTTCCAAGTGGCCTTTTCTATGGAATGACTGTGCCAAAATATCTTCACTAGTGATATGGTTTTGTTCCTTAGTACTTGTTGCTTTCTGTCCAGGACTTCTGTTGGTTTCTCTTCATATGATAGATCCAGTCTTAGATCGACTGGTTGCACCATTAGAACATGCGAAAGATCTGGATATATTTCTTTAACATAGACACATGAAAAACGTCATGTAGTTTTGATAGCTCCAGGGAAAATTCTAATTGATACGCTGTGCTCCTAACTCTTCTGATAATTTTGTATGGCCCGATGTAGCGAGGTCTCAACTTTCATTTCTTTCCGAATCGTACGACGCCTTTCTAGGGAGATATTTTTAGGAACACGTGGTCTTCCACTTCAAATTCCAAATCTCATCATCGGTTGTCCGCATAAATTTCTTGTTTGTCTTGAGCTTGCTTCAGTCTCTTTCGAATCAACTTGATATTGCCAGTCATGATCTAGATTATCTCTGGTCCGAGCAATTTTCTTTCTCCTATTTCATCCCAACAGATTGGGCTTTGATATTTTCTTTCATATAAAGCTTCGTAGGGCGCCATCCCTATAGTTGAATGAAAGTTATTATTATATGAAAATTTAATAAATGACAAATGATCCTTCCAACTACCTGGGAGGTCCAAAACACATACTCTAAGCATGTCCTCCTAAGTCTGAATCATCCTCTTCAACTGTCCATCAGCCTGGAGGGAGAAATGTTGTACTGAACTTTAAAGTAGCTTCTAAAGCTTCCTGTAGACTTAACCAAAACTTGGACGTGAATCAGGAATCTCGATCTGACACCACTAATACTGGCACACCATGTAAACGAACAATCTCATTAATATACAATCGTGCATACTTGTCCATCGAGAAAGTCATCTTAATTGGTAGGAAGTTCGCTGACTTCGTCAATCTATCGACTATCACCCAATTTGCTTCATTACCCTTAGGTGATCGTGGTAATCTAGTCACAAAGTCCATGGCAATATGTTCCCATTTCCATTTAGGTATTAGAAAAGGTTGTAATAGCCCTACTGGTCTTTGATGCTCAATCTTTACTTGTTGACATTCTAGACATGTTGCAACAAAATCTGCCATATCTCTCTCCATTTCCTTGTACCAATATTATTCCTTCAAGTCTCTGTACATCTTGGTGCTCTCCTTGACCAGCCCGAGTTACCTACTGTGTTGATGGGAATGAATGGTGAAGTGGCTATTGCTAAAGATGCTGATAATGATCCAGTTCAGATTTTTGAGACTTTGAAGGGGCAGCAAGCCTATTCTGAGGTTAGTCTCCCCATCTCTACCCTCAGGGCGGGGATAAAAGGTGGATGCTCTGAGAAAGAGGAGGTGGCTCCCGTTCTGGAAGTCTCCTCTCCTGACCCATTGATAGCGGTGTTAGGGATGGGATCTACGAGGCAGTCCAGTAGCTCTAAGAGTAAGAGGAAGAAGAACAAGTAAGGCTATTCCATTGTGTTGTTTTTTTGGTTTGGATTTTTCTTTTCTCCTGTTTGTGTCTAATTTGTTTGCATGGAATATCTGTGGCCTTAATGATAAGGTCAAACAACACGAGGTAAGAGCTTTGATTAGGATGTATGACATTAAGATTATTGCCCTGTTGGAGAGTAGATTCAAGTCAGACTCGGCTGAGGCTGTGTTCAATAGGGTGTGTTGACCCAAGGTTATTCAATCATACCATATCCTTGATTTTGACTTATAACAACATTGATTTAAAGTTACTAATA
>JAUTBS010085522.1:0-13094 GCA_032361285.1 Aequorea victoria | reverse complement strand
ACACATAGATAGGATAGAGACTTAACTTCGTGAACTAAGGTGACACATGCATATTTGTGTGGGTATGCAAGTGGGGTATTTTTCTTTTTAGATATATCCTTATTAATTATTCTTGGTACCCTCATGATCTCCAAGATCCCTAACTTAGGTTTAGGTACTTAGGTTTGCTTAAAGTCTTCCTAAACTATATTCTTCATATTTCCAGATTCTGCCCTAGAATTTCAAAAATACTTTAGAAATACCAAACCTCACTGAAAAATATTAGAAAATTACAGAGAGCTAGATTATTGTGTTATCTAAACTTTTCAACAGAGAAGGGCTTAAAAATTGATAGAACAGAATCTGTCGAAAAAATAACATGTTTGGAAAAAAATAAGATATCTCAAAATCTACTCAACCAAAATGAGTTATGTAAAATTTGGATGAAACTAGACCCATAGACCTTTCTTTGGATAGGTGGCTCATCTCAAGAAAATTTTTATAGAATAATCTACAATGGTTCAAAATGGGCTATTTTTCTGTCTCACTTTCATAGAAATTTCAAAAATAGCATAGGGGCTCAAAAATATATTTTTGAGTCCAACCAAAAATCACACATACTGAAGACATCCTAACGAGACTCTTTTTGAAATAACTTTTAATTTGGAGAATGTTTGGTTCACACAAAAATTCTTGGAATTGCTTAAATACCACAATATTTTTAATGTTAACTCCAACATTCTTACACAATCATCAAACTTCTCCTACTTTAGCACATTCAAGGCATATCTAAACACTTCATAAAAACACAATATGTCCCTCAAAAGGTACTGATCTTTTCTTATATTATTTCTTCTTTATCTTTGATCATTAAAAAATTTCCCTAAAATAAAGTTCTACACTTTCCTTTCTTGTTTCCTTAGTTCATCTTCATTCTTGTTCATGTTTCTTTTGTCCTAGAGAGGGTTTGAGATAAGAATATATTCTTGAGTAAAAGATAGAGATCTTTGAAGATATCTTTGAAGATCACTTACTTTGTGGTCTTCCTTGTTCCAAGAAGTTAGGACTTAGCTTTAGGATTCTTCCTTCTTCATTTTCTTCTTTCTTTCTTCTCTTCCTTCTTCTTCTTCTTCTTCTTCTTCGTCTTCCTCTTCTTCTTCTTCTTCTTCTTCTTCTTCTTCTTCCATCAATTTATAGAGAGAGAGAGAGGTTGGAAAAAATATTTAATGTGTTGGGAGAAGGGGTCCTATTTATAGGCAAGAGGTTTAAGGTAAAAAGTCTATTTTACCCCTCATTTAGTTTCCATCCAACTCCCAATTGAATTCTTATTCTTTCAATTTGATTCTAATCCAACTAAAACTTGGGCTCCAAGATTGTTAATGCCATGTTTGGATTCAACAATTCATTTTTCTTAGGTCATAAGGCCTTATTTGATTTAATGGGGAATAAGTTTCTTAATTTTATGGTACTTGACAAGACATCTCCCTTTTTTTATTTTAATTCTAATTATGTCCCATCATATCTCCTCTCCACTCATCATCTTCCATGTGCCTTACACTATTCTTTAAAAACTTATGAAGCTTTGATGATGTGGAAAAATTATATTTCCAAGAAACCATCTTTTCACATTTTTTACTTTTTCTTTTCTTTTTCTTTTTTCCTTGAAAATTATCACATCATCTCCCTCTCCAAGGGGATTTCGGTCCAGCCCTTTTAGAAGGTTCAAAAAATGTTTATTTTATTTTTACTTTAATTATTTATGAGAATTAGAATGGATCTTGGGCCAATTATTAAAGTTTGGGTCAAATTTCATGTTTTGTGCTTATAATTAAATTAATTGGGCCATAAATAAACTAATAGGTCTCAAATAATTATTTATATTTGGCTCCTATAATATTTGGCCCAAAACCCTAATTAAATTTTTCTATTGGGCTTCTCAAAATTTGAGCCTCATTTAGGCCTTTCATAATTTTTCTTCTTTTGAACTCTCAATTGAGTTATTTGGTTTATGATTATATTGGGCCCTTATAGTTTGGTTTAGCCTCATTCTCTATCCAAATTATTATTTAAGTTTTTGAGCCTTAGGAGTTCCTGAACCTTACTTTGGCCCGTTTCGATTTTCTGCGCCTTTTTCGCCTTTCGCAGGATTTTCTAACTTGAACGTTTAAAATCTCCCTATTCAAAATTTATTTGAACTCTTTTTATCAATTCCAACTTTTTAGGGTTATCCTATTCCAAATTTCTTGCATTCATTCCTTTGTTTATAGGGTTCGAATGTCATTTCTCAAGGCATAACGCATTTATTCTCGATTTAGTGCTTAAAATTTGTGTTGTGAAAAGTAAGGTGTCACCGCCCAAATGCCTTTTTTGAGCCTTAACCTTTCATTTCAAAATCCTAAAACCTCTTGAGCATTAGCCTATTTCTTCAAAACATTTCGAAAGCCCAAAACCTAAAAAAGCCCAATGCAGGAATAAACCTACAGCCGCAACTAAGGGTGTGGCAGGCATGCCTCTATTCCACGTTCATGAATGGACACAATAATAGATCTTGCAGTCGTCAATTTGTCCTACTCAGATTGACGACAACAAGTCTGTGTGTAAAGACCCAAAATTTTGAAATAAGATATTAACACGTAAAATAAGGATTATCAAAATAAAAGCTGGGAAATTAAAAACAAAAGGTGAAAAAGTAAGAAAGGAAAGTTTAAAAACATTTCCAACTTAAAATACAAATCCACCAACTTGAACTATAACCACAATAATGAATTTTTAAATCCTATGAACTTAAAATCCAACTCTCTTAATAAATAATTCTCAACCCACATAGGTCATGAGAATCAAGTTAACGCAAGAAACAAAAATAAAGATCTAAAGAAAAATATGAAAAACTCTCAAACCAAGTTCAAACCCTAAGATTGTTCCCTAACCTAAAATCAAAGGAAACAAGATTTTCATAAATGACTCCATGAACTCAAGAATTAGCATATGAACCTAAAAAATAGGCATTTAAAATAACATAATGACTCAAATTCTAAATTTACCCCGATAATGCAAAGAAGATTCAGTAAACCCTAAAAACGCCATAAACAAAATTTCATGAATCAAATTAGTGAACTTAAGGACCAATAAGAGAACTTAGAACTTGAAGAATATAGGAAAAAAATAACCCAAGAATTTAAACCTAGTCTTTAATAATGAAAAAGACAACTAAAAAGAGAATTCATGGGTTAGAACCCAAAATAGAAATTTAAACCCAAAAACACATGAACTAATTTAATAGGCCCAAATTAGAGTTTAAAGCCCAAGTTAATAATGCATGATCCAATCAAATGAGGTAGCCCATAGAAATTTCAAAGGAAGCCCAAAAATAATTCAAAAACTAAAATGGAGCCCACATCAAATGTATTAATTATAATAAATCAAAAATGTATAAACATATATTATATATATACCTGGCCGGTTCTCCCTCTTCCAAGAGAGAACCTTGATGGGACATAAATAAAAAAAATAAAAAGAAAGACAAATGGGTGAGTTAATGTGACATTAACCAAACTTGCAAGCTTTCTCTTTCTTACCCTACACAACTCTAATTTTCTCTCATAATTGGATACATATATATATATATATATATATATACATAAATACCACTCATAAGAAGAGAGAAGAATGACATGACAATTTAAAAAATGAAAATGAAGAAAGAAAGACTTAAATAGAAAAATGATGAACATGAGAGGGGAAATTTATAAAAATAGGTTTTCTACCCAATTAGGGCAATTATCTCCCATACACATACATAAATAAACATACACACACATATATATATTCCATAAGAAGAAGAATACATGAAGTAACAAAATAAAAAAAATAAATCAAGAAGAAATAGTGCCATGATAAGACCTTGGGGAGATTTTTTTTCCAAAACCCTTTAGCTCATCATAAGAATTCTTTCTTCCAAGCATGGCCACCATGCTTAATAGCTCATCATGTACCCTTTAGAAGACTTTCTTTCCAAACGTAGTCATCATGAAGAAGTGACAATTTAGGAAACAAATAAAAGAATAGGAAAAAAGGGAAGAAATCTTGAATTAATTTTGGAAGCTTTTACACTCCAACTTTGCCTATATAAAGACCATTTCTCCCACATTTAGAAACATTTCCTCCCATCATGCCACACCCCATTTTCGGCCAAGAGAGAAAGAGAAAAGAAAAGAAGGAAAAGAAGAGAAAGAAGAAAGAAGAAAAGAAAGAAAGGAGGAAAGAAAAAAATAACTAAAGCTAAGTCCTTACACTTTTAGACCAAGATCAACCAAGTAAGGAACCTCTTAAAACTTTTCACTTCTCTCCTAATATAATTTTCTTAACTCTATTTCTATAAGATAAAATAAGTAAGAACAAGAATGAAAGAGTACCATGGGAATAAGAAAGGAAAGTAAGAAACTTGTTTCTAGAAAAACTTTCTAAAGATCTACGAAAAGGAAGAATTAATGTAAGAGATGCTTGATATCTTATGAAGTACATATTTGTGTTTCTATGATGTGTTTAGGCAAGCCTTGCATGTGCAAAGATAAGAGATGCATGATGGTAGTGTAAAGATGTTGTTTCTCCATCAAAACAATGTGATTTTAGTCAACCTTAGAAATTTTCGTGATAACCAAAGTTCTTCAAAATCAAAACCTATTTTAAAAAAGGTTATTTTAGTATGTCTTGAGTATGTTTGATTTTTGGTTGGATCCAAAAATATATTTTTGAATCCCTATGTCATTTTTAAACTTTCTGTGTCAGTGTGGCAGCAAAACAGTCCACTTTTAACATCTATAGAAAAATCTAGAAAACTCCCCTAGAGATGAGTCACATATGGAAAGAAAGTTTTATGGGTCTAGTTTCACTCAAAATTTATAAAACCTGTTTTCATTGGATAGATTTTGAGATATTCAGTTTTTCCCAAACAGAACCCTTTTCTGACAGAAAAAGTTTCACAAATTTTTAACCACCCTTCTGTTTACAACCAGCTCTCGGTTTCTTCATGTAAAGTCTAGGAAACAGAATAATCTAGCTCGATGTAATTTGTTAGAATTTTTCAGGGACGTTTCATTGTGTACATTATTTTTGAAGTACTAGGACTAATTCTGAAATTCTGTGTTTTGAAGATAAATCATGTGTTTAAGTCATAACTTACTTCTATGCCATGTTTGTTTCATTTAAACACTACCCATGATTATAAATGGTCTTGTATGACTTTGATAAATGTTGTATTATCTTTAGACTTGTGACATAAACATCTATCACGCATGGCCTAAGTCTTGGGTTGGAGTTTTCACTGTGTGTCTAATTTGGCTAGGGTTGGTTTTTTTATATAACCTTGTTGTGTTGAACAAGTTCACATGATTTGTGACTTGGATATGTTCTTATTTTTAGAGTGGGTTGGTTTTTGCTTTTATGATGTAACCTTGTGATGGGTTCGGTTGTTATTTGGTGCACCGAATTTAACTTATGAACTTAGCACGGGCCACACCATCAGGACTCGTTAGAGTGGAGGTAACGGGGCAAGGTCGGCAACGAACTATATTCGGATTCTTAGCCTGACTGAACCCCACACCCCTTGGGACATTTATGAACTAGTGGAGTACGTAACTTGCAACGGATCATAGTGTGACAAAGCGGGTTGTAAGATCAATTCTAGTTGGGGGCTCATATGAACCGATTGAGTATTTAACCCGTTATGAGTCATAGTAACCACCAATTGGGAACTATATCGTGATGCTTTGGGTGTTTTGTTACAAAAATTATGGAAAGGCTAACGATCAATTCAAGCTAGGAACTCGTATGAACCGGCTGAGTATCTAACTCGTTGTGAGTCATAGAGCTACCTATGGGAAATCAGATCGGGACAACTTGTGTTTTTGGGTTGTGCGATCCTTTTGGCGTTAAAAGAACCCCTATCGAGTTCAGAGTTTGTCATCATGCATAATCATACCTTGTTATAAGTATGTTGTTCTATATTATGTGTTAGAGAGGTAGATTTTTTGGAGTTTCTTTCTGGGCGTTGCAGTTCATGGCGTTTCATGCCAGGTAATGAAGAGGAAATGGTGGAGGAAGATGTTGCTGAACAATACGTAGAGTCATAGCTCACATGAAGGCACGGTGGATGCGCTGGAAGAATTATTTTTATGCCGCAGTTTGAAATTTTTTTGTCAAGTTGTAATATGCAGTTAAACAAGATGTGAAAAATTCGTGGGAATGTAACATTATTATTCTAAGAGAAATATTTAATTATGGTTAATGTTCTACATTAGTACAACCCTATGTACTATAAATACATCTCTTGACGTACCGAAATTAAAGGCATCACACCATGACTAGCGATCGCAAGTCAAATCATAGAAGGTGTGAATCCAATGATTGCAGATCAGTGGCATGATCACAAAAGGGTCTGCAACGATCAAATTTATCACCGCTTCTCTACAAAACCCGACACCCGAGTATACTCGATACTTAGCTGAGGGAAAATCCAAGTTCCGATAGATAGGCATTCACCATTTTTTAGATGTGAGGTCATAACATACGCTTCGAGGGTAAGATTGTGATTCAAAAGCCGATCTCATTCAAGGTTGAGAAATCTTACCACACCTGTATATGCATCATGAGAAAGGTGATTTTTTGAATCCCACAAGATATACCCCTCTTCAAATGAATCCCTCAAGGTGAGGGTGGTGACGGAGGATCGAAGAGAAGGGATGAAGTTTACCTCATTGGTCCTCATCCAAGCTAACCGATGAAGTCATCGTTCAAGAAAATGCACAAATTTTGAGATAAATAAAGAGCACAAGGGAGAGTTTTGGGGAGTAAAAATAAGTTAGCATTGCCAATTTTTGAAAACTTAAAGGTCCCCTAACCCCAAAAATCACACAGAGACAACTGAACAGGAACCGAGCCAAGTTAACTCAATCGGATCGGCCAACTCAATGAGTCAAACCAACATGTCTGAACCAATGTGAATGTCTTGTAGCTTATTTGACATGTCTGAACCTCCTCTTTTATATAAGCTGTTAGGATTATATACTAAAAGTCGTGTATTTCTTGTATATTATTTATTATTTATTCAATAAATTATCATTTTAATGTGAATCTAAATGAGAATAAATACTTGTATGTTTTAATTTTAATTATTTCAAGCTCGTCCGTTTATTCTTGTTGAGTATATGATTCGGTATGTAGAGTTCGACTTATATACAGAAGATCAAATCATAGGTTGTGACAGAATAAATATTAATTAAAACTCATAGTCTAGATGGATTTGGACAAATCTTTAGAAAACTGTAATACATTATTTTAGTAGGCTTGTCTTGGCTACGGTGAACGGTTTGAATTTTGTATTCAAAATTCTGACTCAATGTGTTAGTACACTTAGTGTGTATTGAGTAGGATCATCGAGGTAATTAATTTTTATACTAACGGTTATAAATTAATTTACACCTCGTATTACTATGTATTGCTTATACTCTTAATCCCTACGTATTTATTAAACGTGTGTATTTAGTGTACGGTACTTTGATTCACCAATGGGTGCGACTTCTGTTGATGTCAACAAGACCAGTGAGTTGGGTACCGGCACTCTGTGTTTGACGGATAACATTTTACTGACGGAAACTACATCCGTCTTAGGTTGATGATACCCTATTGGGCTGCTTATAAGTTTGATGATGTCAAACCCTGCAGGTAGATTTATAATTCGGCATATCAATGAGTTAAGCAAGGAATACTCAATGTGTAGATGTTGATTAAATAGGATTGTCAGTAATCTAATTTAATAAATGGGTATCTGTAATCTTAAATGTTGAGAGATTTAATTAAGCATTTAGTAACTTAAAGCTCGAGACATAATCGAGATAAAGTTTGGAGTTCAGTCAAGGCCTTTAGTGGAGTAAGCATTGACTTGTGTAAAAATAAATCTGACTCGGGGACAGAGTTAGTGATGTTCGATTTTTTACATGATTAGCCCGTACTTTATTTTTTCCTCGTGGTCCCTCAGGTAGCCCGGATTTTGCTCTCTAATTTGCTCAGGATAATTTTTATGATCCCGTAATTTAATTTGATTAATGGTTTAACGACCGGTTTGATCAAAAATTAAATTAGAGGTCAGGGGCCTCTTTGGTCCGTGGTCATTTAGTAATTAATGATATTAATTAATTTATTAATTAATTAAATATCCTACCACCACCTCAGCATCTCAGCCACCACCTCATGGGATTCTCCCAAATCATCTTGTGATTTGAGTTTCCCCATATATCTCTCTCTACCATATTCTATTTTTTATGGGATTGCCTTTTCTCTTTCTACCTTTTCTCTTGCTGATTATATGGGATTTGTTTTTATCATGATTGACGGTTCCCGTGTTTTCTTCTTTGTGAGTTACCTTTAATAGGAAAGAAATTGGTTTGCCTATATAGCAATAATTCGGTACACTCCAGGAAAAGAAAAAGAAATAGTCCCCATGTTTTCTTCTTTTCTATGAGTTGTCTTTAATAGGCAAGGAATTGGTTTGCTTATATAGCAATAATTCGGTACACTGCAGGGAAAGAAAAAGAATGAGTTCCCATGTTTTCTTCTTCTCTGTGAGTTGCCTTTAATAGGAAAGGAATTAGTTTTCTTATATATCAATAATTCGGATCACTCCAGAAATAGAAAAAAAGAATTAATTCCTTATTTTTGGAACAAAAGAGCAGAGAAAGGTTTTGTTTTAAAAGACACATTTTGTGTGTGTTTTAAAAGAGAGAGAGAGTAGACAGAGAGAAAAGAATTAATTTTCTTTTGTTCTCAACAGTGAGATATACAGTGAGATTGAGATTGTGAATTTTTGTTAGACAAAAAAAATTTGAGAGCTTTGGAAAAATAAATTCATTATTTTTTCGGGATCATTTTTTGAGCAAACGTTTTCTTGAGACACGAAGAAAGATCGCTGCCCACTCCGCGTTCTTCGTGTTGTGCAGACGGGACATACGCGAGAAGATCGCCAGATCGTCTCAACGGTTTAGTTACAGTCACACATATCAATCCAACCCGATCTGTAAAGGTATAAAAATTATTTTTTGCACGTTTTATACATTGTCCACGTATTTTTATCTCCATCACCTTATCGGGACCCCGGGACTCCAACAAGTGGTATCAAAGCTCACCGATACGTTTTTGTAGATTGCAAATACGTGGTTGTTAACTTCTGTTTTGTAAAATTACGCCACTGTTATGATCCGTCTTATGAGTGATTGAATGAATGGTTTATATTTTTTTCTATGCTTTGGTTTTTCCCCGACAATGTAATTCGGGTGATTAAAATTGTGAACTCCTTGTGGGAGGTATAAGATTTAAAATGTATTTTTTTATTCTGTAAAATTTCTCTGTATTCGTGTTTGATCAAAGAACGGAACGAAACGGATCGTCGGACGCTGGAACACTGATGCGGCGCAGATTTCGAGATTTGAAGGATTTTATTATTTGTTTTGGATGAATATTTATTTTTTTGTATGGTTTGTTTTATTTTTTTTAACAAACGATAAATACGAAAAAATAATAATTTTTGTTTTAAAATTATTTTGTTTTAATTTAAACTTAAAACAAAGATAGTTTAATTAAATTAGAAAAATTCTAGTTTTAATTAAATTATTTTTTTAGTTTTATTAGAACAAATAAACCCACTGTATTTATTTACGGGGTATAAAATATTTAAAGTTTTAAAAGATTTTTAATCAAACCGATTTTGAAACTTGGATTAAATATTTTTCGTAATTAAATGGGTTTTGTTTATATATTAAATGAAAATTTTTAATTGATTAAATAGGGCAACCTGATTTTAATTGGAAATTAAAATATTGTTTAATTATTAAATATTTTTTTGTTATGTTTCTATATTAATTAAATACGATAAGTTTTTAATCTTTATCCCAGATTTTATTAATGATTTAAAAAAATTTATTTTAATTAATTAGAATTAACAAATATTTTCAAAACTCTCGATTTTTCAAAAATTAAGTGGGAGAGGAATTTAGTCACATACAAATCCCACGGTCTCCATTACTTATTCGTTGGTAATGCAATTGCAGTTTGCGTACCGGCTTTGACTTTCGCTCTCCCCATCGAATGAACTGTAATTGTGGGTTACCGAAACGAATCTCCGAAAAGAGTAATTCAATAAAGAGTGTCAGTAGAATTACATCATCTCCATCTCAGGAATCCGGCACAAGGACATGGTCTTTTTGAATTAAGAGTGATGGTATATACTTAAACGAAAATAATAGTATACTCCCCATTGGAGTCACTGTTATTATTTTTCGGGACCAAATATATATCGACTATTTAATTTTACTAGGAATATTTGATGTCCTGGATAGTAAAATTAATTGACTTCAGGTCTGTTCGGATGAATGTTGATTGGTAGACGTTCACACTGTCGTGGCCTGCTATATCACGGTGTGCCGGGTTGCTAATTAATTCTTTTAAAATTAATGGTTGAAAGTACCAATTTTAAATTGAATTAAAAGTTTTCTCATAAAATTAATTAAGTTTAATTTTGATTCTCATGATTAAAATATCTTTCAATCCACTAGTGAGTATTCTCAAAGAACACAAACTTATCGGACCGAATTTTATAACTTGGAAACGTAACTTAGACATTGTGTTGACTTCTGATGACTATGATTTTATTCTTGAAATGATCTATCCACCTGTACTTGGTGAAGGAGAAATCGAACAGGAAATCCAGCTTTACCAAAAGTGGATAAAGGCTGATAGGATGACGCGGTGTTATATACTGACTTCTATGTCAGATGTACTGCAACATCAGCATCAGTCAATGGGGTCTACCTTTGACGTGATCCTAAGCCTGACAGAAATGTTTGAGGCTCAAGGTCGTGCGGCTAGGCAGGTCGCCATGAAGGCCCTTATGAACACAACCATGGCTGAGAGAACACCAGTTAGGGACCATGCTCTGAAGATGATCGGTCTTCTGAATGAGCTGGAGGTCCTTAGAGTAGAAATTGATGGGAAAACCTAGGTCAATATCGTGTTCCAATCACTACCTGACTCATTTCAACCATTCCACCTGAATTACAAGATGAATAGGTTGGACTTCACGCTGGCAGAGTTATGGAAAGAGCTTCAGGCAGCTGAGAGTGTTATACGGAAATCGATGAGTGCTTTTGTTAATGAAAAAAGTTCTACTTCTAAGCCAAAAGGCGGTAAGAAGAAGAAGAAGTCTCAACAACAAGCTAATGCACAAGCTCAGGGTATAGTGAAGAAGCCTAAAATCAAGTGCTATCACTGCAAGAAGTCAGGACACTACAGGAACAACTGTCCGAATCTTCTCAACAAAAAGAACACACAAAAGGTTCCAGGAAACCAGATAGCCTAGAGATAGGGTGATTTGTCTGCACATGAGAAATGCTACTAGGGCTATTGATGTTGCTGTGGGAGATATTAATTTATCTTACAGTAGAAATAAATTTTTAATTTTAAAGAATATTCTTTATATACCTTCAATCAGAAGAAATTTTTATTTCAGTTTCTGTTTTGTTTGAAGATGGATATTCAGTTTATTTTAATAATGATGTCATTATTAAGAATAATAAACATGTTATTTATCTTGGTACATTGGTGAATGGTCTTTATTTATTAAATCTGAATATTTCTACAATCGTAACATAATAAGGTAAATAATGCGCATGTATTATCACTTAAGAGAAATAATTTTTCTTTTACCGTTGTCTGCACCTAGTATGCTTCTGCAGAACGGTGTGTTAGAAAAATTAGATAAATTAGATTAAGTTTAATTTATTTTATTTTATTTTTCAAATATTATTTTTTTATGACAATTTTGTTTATTTTCATTTTTTGTTGATTGTATCCCTTTTGGTAGATAGTGCTTATCTGTCTTTATGGAAGGTTGTCGTTTGATAAGTTTGGAAGGGTTTCAAAAGGTTTGGGAAGGATTGGGATAAGTTTGGTAGTGATTCAAAAAGATATATTTGTGTAATGCAGTTTCTATCTTTGAAGATTGACACCGCTCGAGCAGACTTGGGAGCGCTCGAGCGGACCTATGGCAGTTTGTGTTCTTCGTTTGTTTTAAAAGACTGCAAGTGGTTCATTGTTCTAGACAGCTTCTGGGGTGAAATATCACATACGTTGAGAGCTTCTTATTCTTCCAAGTGGGTCTTTCAATAGATAGATCATTGAAAACTTTAGACTGAAGTTTTTTTCAAAGATTCGGATTCATCGGAGGATTCTGACAGATGTTGTTTCGAGGATTCGTTACAACGGTGAAAGGAAGCAAAGCACTGGAGAACGGTCAACAAGGATTCGGCTACCTGCTTAAGACATAGATTGAGAATTCGATTATGGTCTGTAAGTGAGATTTTGTAACTGTTCGTTGATTATAGTGCATTGCTTTCCGGGACTGTGGATTCAGTCCCGTAGTTTTTTCCAAGTTGGATTTTTCCACGTAAAAATCCTGTGTGTTGAATGGTTTGATTTATTTTCTTCTTTCTCATGAATTAATTATCGTGGATTGATTAATTGGGTTTTTAAAATAAGTTTTTATTAAATATAAAAAGGGATTTTACGATTTTTCAATTGGTATCAGAGCAGAAAGTTTTTTTATAAAAATCTATCGATCCTAATCAATTCATTGATATGGAATTCACTCGCAAAGGTAGTTCAACTGTTCGACCACCTTTGTTGTTTGGTAGTAATTATGCATATTGGAAAGCACGTATGAGGACTTTTTTGAAATCCATTGATGAAAGAGTTTGGCTGTCTGTTGTTAAAGGCTATACTCCGCCTACTGTTATTTCTGGAGATGAATTAATTTCTAAACCTTCTGAACAATGGGATAAAAAGAATTTAGATGAAACATGCTGGAATAGCAAAGCTTTAAATGCCATCTTTAGCAGTGTCACACTTGAAGAATTCAGGAGAATATGCACGTGTGAGATTGCTAAAGAGGCCTGGGATATTTTGGAAGTCACTCATGAAGGTACTTCAACGGTTAAAATCTCAAAATTTTAGAGGCTCATAGCTGATTTTGTAACATTAAGAATGGAAGAAACAAGACCTTTGATGATTTT
>JAUTBS010085411.1:0-13096 GCA_032361285.1 Aequorea victoria | reverse complement strand
TACCTTCATGAACTTCTCAAAAATAGAACATTTATCCAAGGTCATCGATCTATCTTCGTTAACTACTCTCGGTTGAGCCTGTTGCCCAGCAAGCATGCCCATTAGTGTTTGGAGAGCCTGAAGGGTCCCGTCAGCAACTGGGGCAGGGGCAACTGGAACAGCTGGGGGTATCGGAACAGCTGGGGCTGTCGGAGCCACTAATGTCTCAATCATAGGAGTGGTAATCGGGGCATTCTCCCCTTGTGCACTATCAGATAATGCAACTACAGAGTTCACGTTACAACTAGGTCAAGCCACCTAACAGATATTATAAGATCAATATATATAGAAGCACATGTGAGATAAAATTGGTAAACTATAAGTCAATACTCACAACTAAAAGGACGTTGGGGATCCAGACCTCTTCTAAGACATGATGCAATGTATATTTTTAAAACTTTATGCTCTGATACCAAACTTGTCACACCCTAAAAATGGGTATTGTGAAGGCCATGGATCATGGGCCTTTGGCCCAACGAACCAAGTAAGCCTTAATCAAATATTAGCTAGCTATGTGCTAAAACAGTAATAAACTCCATGCATTAATTAATATAATTCAAACTTGATATAAATAGGTCAAACAGCCTAATGTATCATCACAATGATGTCATACTATCCATGATAAAATGTATTAAATAAATGTAGAAGCAAAATAATAAATGTCCTAGAGGTCAATGGCTCGAATCCCCGTAGCAGTCCATTAACTCGATTACATCTCACATGCTACCTGAAAATGTTGTGGGACTACGTCAGAATAAACTGGTGAATGGAATCATGCATAGTACAATACATTTCAAAAATGGAGAATTTAAATAATTTGCATAGATAATCATAACATGGCATTGTACATACAGTAATATCAAAAAGGGTATATATGTAACCCATCAATTTATTTCATTTCATCTCGTTTTATTTCATTTCTTTTCCTTTTGAAAATACATATCTTTTTCTTTTTAAATCATAAAACTGGACATCATAAGTGTCCTCAATCATATCTCTATCAGTGTCATCATATAATAAATGGTAAAGCGACATGCTCATACAAGAGTCGGAATAATCAATATATCAAGCAACAAGAACGGCCTGTGCATACAAGTATCAATGTCACATCATAACTCAAGGCCTCTTGGCCATAGGATCCAATATCGAAAATAGAGTCACCAGGTTGGCGCCTAGGTTTGTTCCCTACACGATTCCAGTTAAGGTCATCGGACTCACCCGGGATGTCCCTTAACCGTTGAGTCAATTAGAGTCAACCTGAGATTCAAACCGGTTCTGTTCCTTAGCTGGTCAAAGTCATTTCCGTAGAGAACTATCATTTAGACTTTATTCATGTCCCAAGAATCCTATCTCATGATCGCACCATATATAATAAAGAATAAACTTCTTTTTCATTATCCTTTAAATCATTTATGCCATGATTTTACAGAAGAGTATATCATACATTTTGTTTTAAAGCGTTAAAACATATACATTTTTTTTCTTAAAACATTTATATAAAGAGTTTGCATAAGAAAGCATAAGTGAAAATATTTATGTAAAAGGGTTTGCATATAAAAGTTTAATTAAAAACATTTAAAACAAGTATAATAATTTTTGGGGAATAAGGAGATTTATTTTGAAAGATATATAACAAGAAATCCACTCACCTCAAATCCAAGATAAACTCCAAGCAAACTTATCGGTCCAAACAAACTTTACTCCCTTCCAAGTGAGGCCAGTAAGTGGCAGGGCAAGGCAAGGAAACCCTTCCACAAACCATCGATAATAGCCTGCCAATCCCAAGAAACTTCTTATCTCTATTACGGACGTTTGTCGCGATCAATCAACAACTGTCTCAATCTTTTTGCTGTCCACAGATACCCCATCCTTACCAACCACATGGCAAAGGAAGGATATACTATCAAGCCAAAACTCACATTTGCTAAACTTAGCATACAACTGCTTCTCCAGAAGAGTCTGAAAGACTTCCCGCAAATGCTCCTCGTGCTCTTCCTTGTTCTTAGAGTAGATCATAATGTCGTCGATGAATACAACAATAAAGTAATCCAACTGCGGCTTGAAAATCTGATTCATCAAATTCATGAATATTTCCAGAGTATTGGAAAAACTGAAAGGCATAACCAAGAATTCATAGTGACCATATCGAGTCCTGAATGCCGTCTTTGAGATGTCCACCTCCTTGACTTTTAGTTGGTGATAACTAGACCGCAAGTCAATCTTGGAGAAAACCAGAGATCCTTGTAACTGATCAAACAAATCATCGATGCGTGGCAACGGGTACCTGTTCTTAATAGTAACCTTATTCAATTCTTTGTAGTCGATGCATAGCCGCATAGAACCATCATTCTTCTTCACGAATAAAATTGGAGCTCCCCACGGTGAAACACTAGGTCGGATAAAACCCTTGTCTAATAACTCTTGCAACTGAGTTTGCAACTCTCTGAACTCCAACGATGTCATCCTGTATGGAGCCTTAGAAATAGGCAAAGTACCAGGAAGAAGATCTATTGTGAACTCAATCTCACGATTTGGAAGAATACTAGGCAGGTCTTCAAGAAAGACATCCGGGAACTCCCTCACAACAGATAGCTCATCCAACTTCGCTTCAGATACAAACGTACCTAACACATAAGCCAAAATACCTTCGCAATTCTTTCTCAACTTCCGGTTAGCATGAAGGGCTGCAAACCCCACATCTCCTTGGAAGAAGAACTTGGGTTGCCCCGGGATATCAAAGACTACTTGCTTATAATAACAATCAATGGTTGCGTGATTCCTGAAGAGCCAATTCATGCCTAAGATGACATCGAAGTCGTGAACGGCTAAAGAAATAAGATCTACTGGTAACAACCTGTCACCTAACTTAACAACTCCAAGACGACATATCTCGCGTAACAGAACAACGTCTCCAACAGGAGTGGACACAGAGAGGTATCCATCTAAAAGTTTAATCGTAAAAGATAAACGGTGCAGGAATTTCGGTAAAGTAAAAGAATGTG
This sequence comes from Aequorea victoria, assembly GCA_032361285.1. Lineage (NCBI taxonomy): Eukaryota > Metazoa > Cnidaria > Hydrozoa > Leptothecata > Aequoreidae > Aequorea > Aequorea victoria. Next base: position 10,055 of record JAUTBS010085411.1, on the reverse strand, counting down.
TAGCACCAGAGTCTATGAGAACTCTAGCAGAAATAGAAGATATGGTAATGATACCTTGCACTACGAACGGTGAAGCTTCGACCTCCTCGCGAGGTAGAGCGTAGATGCGTTCCTGAGTAGTTGCTCCCTGTCCTTGCGCCCGGTTGTGATAGGGTTGTCGCTGATCTCCTTGACGGTTAGGCTGGGCTGGAGCTGGTCCAGTGATACGTGGTGGTGGCTTCTAAATCTGAATCGGTTGCTGTTGTTGTGGTCCTTCCGTTCCTTTGTTCTTGCAGTAAGTGGACAGGTGTCCGGTCTTACCACAGTTGTAGCAGGTTTTTGCCATCCCATCACAGTAATGTCCATGAGAGTGAACCTGCCCACACTGTTTGCATGGATTCCAAGTCAGCTGCGGTTTCACGTCTTCTCTATTCTAATTTTTGGGTTGAGTCTGAGTGTGAGTTTTCTTGGAGAGATTGCCACCTCCATGATGATATCCGGTCAGTTTCTGATCTCTATACTTCTTCGGCTATGATTCCTAGTGTTTCTGCGCGTCGTCCAAACTCTTCTCTACCAGAAGAGTCTTTATCACTAGTTCAGACAGAGATCTTTCCTTGAACAGTAACACTCGATTGCGGATGGCAGGGCATAAACCTCTCTCAAACATAACAACCTTGTCCACTTCCTCTGTAACATACTACAGTGCAAACCTCAGTAACTCGACAAACTTGGCTTCATACTCAGCTACAGTCAATCCTTTCTGCTTTTTCTTTTTAACTGCCGCAGGATAGAATTTATCGTCGAACAGCTCTACGAACTTCTTCTAGATGAGCTCTTACTCTTTTCCTTCGAACTGAAGCTTCATCATGCGCCACCAATGCTCTGCTGGCCCTTTAAGAACATAAGTTTCCAAAGACACCTTATGGTCATCGCTGCAACCTAAGCGCTCGAAGATCTTCTTGATCCTCCGTTTCTAAGTCTCAGCATCGTCAGGGTTGATCGATCCTTTAAAGGTCGGTAGATGTGCCTTCATGAACTTCTCGAACACAGAACCTTTATCTAGGCTCATAGGTCTGACTTCACTAACTGCTCTCGGTTGAGCCTGCTGCCCGGCAAGCATGCCCACCAGTGCTTGGAGGGCCTGAAGGGTCCCGTCAGCAACTGGAACTACTGGGGCTACTGGGACAACTGGGGCTGTCGGAGCCACTGGGGTCTCAACCACATGAGTGGTAACCGGGGTATGCTTCCCTTGTGCACCTTCAGTCGATGCAACTGCAGAGTTCACGTTGCATCTAGGACGAGTCATCTAGCAGATATCATAACAGATCAATATAAACATATGTAAGATAAACTTGATAAAATATAAATCAAATACTCACAACTAATAGGACGTTGGAGATCCAGACCTCTTCTAGACATGATGCAATATGTGTTTTAAAAACTTTATGCTCTGATACCAAACTTGTCACGCCCCAAAAATAGGTAATGTGACCGGCCATGGATCATGAGCCTTTGGCCCAACGAACCAAGTAATCCTTAATCAACAATTAGCTAACTATATGCTAAAACAGAATAATCTCCACGCATTAATTTATTTTATTCAAACTTGACATAAATGGGTCAAGAGCCCAATGTCTCATCACAAAGATGCCATAGTACTCATGATCAAATGTACTAAAAGTAATGCGGAAGCAAGTAAATAAATGTCCTAGAGGTCACAAGACATGGATCCCCCGCAGTAGCCCATCAACTCGATCTCATCTCAAAAGCTACCTAAAAATATTATGGGACTACGTCAGTATAAACTGGTGAATGGAATCATACATAGTATAATACAGTTCTAAAACAGGGGATATAAATAGTTTGTATAGATAATCATAACATGACATGGTATAGACAATAATATCAAAAGGGTACACATGTAACCCATCAATTCATTTCATTTGCAACTCATTCCCTTTTCATTTCATTTCATTTTCTTTTCTTTTTGAAAATCTATTTCGTTTTTAAATCATAAACTGGACATCAGAGGTCCTTAATCATATCTGAATCATAATAATATGGTAAAGGCGACATGCTCATCATACAATAGTGAGAATAATCAGTCAGTGCAACAGATATAAGCTGTGCATAAATAGTATCAATGCCACATCATAACTCGATGCCTCTTGGCTATTGGATCCAATATCGAAAATAGAATTACTCAGGTTGGCGCCTGAGTTTATTCCCTACATGATTCCAGTTAAGGTTACTGAATACACTCGGGCTGTCCTTTAACCGTTGAGTCAACTAGGGTCAACACGAGATTCAAACCAATTATGTTCCCTAGTTGGCCAAAGTCATCTCCGTAGAGAGCTATCTCTTAGACTTTGTTCATATCCTAAGAATCCTATCTCATGATCGCACCATATGCATAAATAAGAATCAATTCATTTTCATTATCTTTTAAATCATTTATGCCATGATTTGCAATATAGTACATCATACATTTTATTTTAAATCATTTAAACAGATACATTTGTCGTTAAAATATTTATGTAAAGAGTTTATATATGAAAGCATAAGTAAAACATTAATACAAAGAGTTTGCATATAAAAGTTTAATTAAAATATTTAAAACAAGTATAACAATTTTTAGGAGATAAGGGGATTCATTTTGAAAGATATATATCAAGAAATCCACTCACCTCAAATCTGAGCTAAACTCTAGGCAATGCAGATACAAATAATCTCAACCTGATATGATACAAATATACAAAAGATTAAACAATGCTAAAGAATCTACTTAGAACTACCAAACGGTCCCTTAACCCATTTAATAATTCCCATATGTGTTTCCGGTGTTAATTTAATCTTCAATTAATTTAATTTATCCTTTAAACTGATACCCAAATAGAGCCTAAGCATTTAGAATTAATTTTAGAAATTTATTCAATTTGTTCCGACAATGAGTCGACATAAAAGGTCTCTGTGTCGACTTAAACAGATAAAAAGGCAAGGGTGAGTCGACACCACAGGGCTATGTGTCGACTCAAGGTGGTGGGTGGTCACGGCATGGTCTATGAGTCGACACACAGGGGCTGTGAGTCAACCCAAACCCCTCAGGTTGGTCATGAGTTGACACACAGAGGCTGTGGGCCGACTCATGGGTTCTGTGAGTCAACCCAAGGGGTCTTGAGTGTCAACAGTCGATGCCAATGGGGCTGGTGTCGACCCTTAGGCACAAAAGTGCTCTGTGAGTCGACACCCAGAAGCTGTGTGTCGACTCATAGAGCAAAACAAAGGCATTGGGTCGACCCAAAGATGGTGTGAGTCGACCCAAGGGGTCTAAAGGTCTCGGCATGTCACATATGTCGGCTCATAGAGCTCGTGAGTTGACACAAAGCAAGGCGGCCACCATGAGTTGACTCATGAGGGTCATGAGTCGACACCAAAGCACGGGGTCTTCCACCCACGTCGCTTGGGTTGACTCAGCCGAGGCGTGAGTTGACCCAACTGCTCACGACATGGAACGCTCCAAAAATTCGGTTCGTTATGAGACATAATTATAGTAATTAGGGTTATTCTAATGGACAAACAGAAATCAATTTAATTAATTGATTTCCCTGATTTCCCTCCATGCCCCCGAAACAAACTCCCCCCCAAAGGTGGGATGTGCAGTGACCCATTCAACCATGTCGAGCAGATGGAAAGCACAGTTGGCATTCCAATTCCAACTCTTTATTCCCTTTTTAAACAATTCTTATTCCCTTAATTAATTTAATTAATTACTACAAGTTAATTCAAATGAAACAGAATTAGTTTTTAATTAATTTCATCATTAACCTCTTTATTAGATTTTGTATTTAATTAATTACTTCATATATTAGTTAAGTAAATAATTTATTTAGTTAATAACTTTTTTAAAAATTTTAATTTTTTACCGAGTTTTACAACATAAGTCATAATCTCAAAAATGGAAAATGAAGATGCGGATGCATGTGGTAGCACCCGAGATGACACTCGAGTTGCCTACGTATCCCATTGGCGAGTGATTAAATCCTCAAAATTCAGCTAGGCAATGCAAAAAACAAGAACACATACATGTATGGAAAGAGCCAGCATAGGCTATGGTGGCAAAGGAACGATCACAGCTTTGGGCCTCACCCGCTAGGTGAAAAGAAAAGAAATGGATTTGGGCCAAAATAAGGGGAAACGAATTCGGGCCCAAAGAAAGAAAAATGGCTCGAGGCCTTAAAGAAGGGAGAAAAGAAAGCTAGTGGTTCTACTACCATTCAGAATACGTCTAGTGGTTCTACTTCCATTGAACTAGTGATTGGATCAATATTTTGAGACACACCAACAGTTCTACTGCATTCAAGTCCATAGGAAAAGAATAATGGTTCTATCAGCATTCAAGTGACATCTATCAATTATACAGCCATTAAATCAGTGATTAGGATCACCATTTTGAGACGCAGCAGTAGTTCTACTTCTATTCAATCGTTAGGATGGGACGGACTAGTGGTTCTAACACCATTCAGGAGATGTCTACCAGTTCTACTACCATTGAACCAATGATTGGATCATTATTTCAAGATGCACCAATAGTTTTATTGCCATTCAAGTCTATGGGAAAGGCTAGATATTCTACCACCATTTAGGTGACGTCTAGAAGTTTTACTTTCATTAGACACACCAAGACTTCTACTATCACTCAACCCTTTTTAGGGGATGAACTAGTGGTTCTACCACCATTTAAGAGACGTTAGCAGTTCTACTGCCATTGAACAGTGATTCGATCATTATTTTGAGATGCAGTAGCAGTTCTACTGCTATTCAAGTTCATGTCCCCAAAAGCAATCCTCTGGGCCTCAAGCAAGAGGTAAAAAGATAGAAATAGGCCCGGAGGCCATATGCATAGGTGGAAAAGGTGAAAACCAGGCCCGAATGCCTCAATATCAGGTGGCAAGCATGGGTTTGGGCCTGGAGGCCCATGACAATATGGAAAGACCATCTAGAGGTTGAACAAATGGGACCCGTAGGTCGCTAAACATAGTAGAGGAAAATGTTCGGCTTACTTGACTTGAAAGAGTATACTAAAAAGATACATCATCCCAGCGGACGAGAAAACCAAAAAGGAGGATTGTTTGGGCAAACAACATGCGATCGTGACACAAGGGGCTACAACCATTAGTGGTGAGTGGCGACCGTATGTTTTTGTTGTCAAAACTTACGACCATTGGTTATAATATGTGGCCACACATCCAAAAGTGGCAGTCGTTATTCTTTGCATGTCAACGAGGGAAAAATCATCAGTTTGCCATTTTTTGAAATTTATAAAAAATAGCAGAGTCCCGCGACCCTCTGCCTCCTATTCGCGAATCTCTCTCTTTCTCTCCTAACCCTAGCTTTCTCTCCCTCTCTCTCTCGGTCCCCTCTCTCTCTCTCCCTCTCTCAATCTTGGTCTTTCTCTCACTCAACATGATTTTGTTTCCCCTCATCCCACTCGTGTTCATAATGGCAGTGACCGACGGTGGAGACGGTGATGATCGTGCTCGGGCTATAGGCTAGGCATCAGCAATCGGTAGAGGTTTCCGAGCTATGGGCATCGTGGTGCTGGAGGTCATGGAAGTGGCATAAGCAATAGGTGTCACGCCTACAGAAGCATCGACAGTGATGGGCATTGCACCCGGGGGTACTGGGATGGGCGGTGCCATCGCCGAGGATGCGATAGTGATTGACCTCGAAAGAGGTTTCTACAAATGAATAAGAAACCTAACTTAACCTCTATTCGGGTGAAATAGTAGCAAGTAGGGTGTTGGTCCTTAGAGATATGAAGGTTGGGTTGCTAAAGTTCTTTTGATTATCTCTTATAATAATTCTAAAAATAGTTTTTGTTTTGTTTGAACTACATAAAGGCTATGATAAATATTATAAAATAAATTGAGAGAAGGCTTAGGTTATTATTTGAATCTGACTCGACCCATTAGGCTATAAGCACTAATAAGGTCATCAATAATATTATTATAACCAAGATCTGGTATAAAATATCTTAACTAAACATGAATCATCTTCGGCAAAGTCTTAGCATGACTCATCTTCATCTTGGCATATTCTATCTCAAATCTTAATCATAACACAATAAAACTGTTGTATAACCATGTATTTCAAATTATAGAAAATAAACACAAAGCGTACAAATACTTCTTTTATCAAAAACTTAGACTGAATTCAAGAACCTTAGAGTTATACAACGAAAGATTCAAATAACTCATACCAAAATTTAATACATAAATCTAAAATTACTTGTTTAGAGTTTCATCTCTACCCTAAGAGAGAAGAGTATAGCTACTCATGGATGAGGGATGTGCCAAGGATTGGAGCATGACTACCATGGAGAGAAATTTGAACTTTTTCTTTTCAATCACACTTGGGAGAATTCTACAGAGAATTCTTTTCCCTTGTGTGAACTCTTCCAACACTCCTCAAGAATTGAACTCTAGCCTTCATTTTATAGAGCTGCTTGTTCCAAAAAGTTTTTTCCAATATATGAAACTTGTGGTTCTTGTGTCTCCCTTATCCTCCAAGGGATAGGATGAATTGTGAATCAGATTTGAGGAGTTGAAGATATGATAATTGTGAAGACTTTGCATTCTATCAAACCAATTTTTTTTTTGGCTTTGTTTTCCTATCATTTATTTGTCTTGTTCAAGTGTAGGTTTTGGTTTCTAATCATGCTCATTCTTTTAGGTATTGTAATCTTCATTACTGTAGAGTGTCCCACCAATATTAGGAGTACATAATATTCCATGTTTTTATAGAATAAAAAATTTGAATCTGAGTTCTGTCCGAACGGAGGCTTGGAGCGTCAGAATGGAGATTGTTGATATGTATAATTTTTGGCCTCAGGAGTTTTACGTCCGGACGCAAGCATGGAGAGTCCGGACGTTTAGTGCAGAATTTGGACTTTTGTTAATTTTTTACTACTTTTTGGTTCCACTTCTCCTAAAGTGCCTGAAATTATTAAAAAATGGTAAAAGTATATATAAGTAGAATAAGTAATTGAAGTAACTAGTGTATTTTAAAGGGCTAAAAGGTGACCATTTAGACACCTATCACACTCCTCAACTTACACTTTGCTAGTCTTCGAGCAAAGTAAAAAAATAATAAAATAAAATTTAACCTAATGACATAATGAGAATTAATCGAAACATTAACTCAAGAAATAGTTCATGCATGATAAGTAATGTAAGGCATTAATAAGTTAGAGCAAGGTTAAAAATTCAATAGTAACATTAAACCTGTGAACATTCTATTGTTTAAGTCATGTTACCTAAGTTTGTTCTTTCTTATTTTCGGAAATAAATATGTCACGAATTATGTGTGCGTTGTGCTTTGTGACGAAAAAGTATTTTATATGACTGTAATCATAAAACATGTTTCCCTTTATCATTAAATTTATCAGAATTTCCATAACGTAAGTGAATATCATAATTATTTATTTAATTTATTTTATCTTATGGACTATGCAATGCTTTAATCCCTTAAGCTTTCTATGTGACCCGTGTAACGAGGGTTAGGCCAGTGACTCCAAAACCACATGGTCTTAGGACACTAGGTGTTGACACACCCCTACGAGCTTACTAACTCGAGTCACAAAGGCTACGAACCTTAGATAGCCACACAATTGTCGTTCTTCAATTGTTCACCGTTTGACGTGAACACTCACTTCTTACTGAGACAGTAGGCCCGGTTACTAAGTGAGTTTGTTGGGTAGGACATTTATATATATATATATATTTTTTGTTGCTTTTATATATATATATTTTTTAAATTAGAAATACACTAATTTTATAGGAGTCCCGACTATTCGTTAGACCAAGGGAAAACTGTGTCATATAATTATAGGCCTTAAAATGTACTTTAATCGTGTGAACGTGAATGTGCAATGATAAGTGATAAGATTCTATCAGAACATAAGAATAAATAACTAATTTGTCACAACTTTATCAATACTTATGTTTACAAGTTTAAAATTATGAATGAAATTAAACCAATGTCTCAACTTATTGAAACCGCTTTCATTAGTTATTAAGCATAAATTCACTACTTGAAGGAAAAGGTAAGATCATGATTTGTGTTAATGCTACATGACACAACATAAAATTGATAGATTCCCATCAACTTAGGTGATATTGTCCCTAATGGCATGCAGAAATAAAGAACAAAAATAAGAAAGGAAAAGAGAAAAGGAGAGATATCACCTAACTTCCAAGGAGAGGAGGAAGAAACTGAAGGATACCATCAGAATCTGCAATAGGTGAGAGAAAAATACAAAAGCAAAAAGAGACTGATAGAACAAGATATCAACATAAAAGAAAAGCCAAACGTATACATAAAACATAATTATCACAAAATACAATTGCCGAAAAAATAAATGGATAGAAGAAAAGGAAAAGAAAAAAAATAAAAATAAAAACCATTAGAATTTCGTCCGGACGGGAGGGAATTGTGTTTTTATATATTGTAATTAACAAAAGAAAATAAAAGAAATAAGAGTTTTGGGATGGACTGTTAACAATCCAGTGCCTCGACCAAGTTTGAGGACTTTTCTTACCTAGTCCTTTCATCATTGCTAATGCTTGCTAAGTTTTCTTCTTCGGCTTCAGTAGGAACCACAGCTAGTCACACTGGATTATCATTGAGATTTTATAGGATTTACATCCGCAACACATAGTTACACATGTGTATCAGGTTCCTGAATACTGCACTCGTCTCACTTAAAGTTTCAATCTACCAAGACTGGTGTGGTAGCGTGTCCACTCAACAAAGACTTAAAGACCAACTACCTACTTAGACATCAGTAATGAATGGTCTTTTAAAGTTAGATTCCAAGACATCACGTCACCCACATAATACAGAGACGTGATACGGAGTAGCATCATCCGCTCTTTCTTTAAAGATCTAAAATCTTTCAAGATACGAAAAAAATCTCCTTCCTCCTTCCTCGATATGCTTTCGTTTTTCTATATAAAGGGCTTAGGGTATTGTGGAAGGAGTGCACCACTTGAAAACTAAGAAAGAGAAATGGCATATGAGGTAGAACATTGTCTATTGTGGATAATCATTTCCCTTCTCATTTTTCATTTTATGATATTTCAACATCCCCATTGGTTCGGTTATGATCTGGACCCAGAGAAAGTGACCAAAATTCTTATTGCTTGCTCGATCGTGTTCTATGGATACTTGTTTTTACAGGCCTTTGTTGAAGGAGAAGAACTTGAGATAGAAGGTCTCTGAAATCGTAACCATCTATGTAGAGTGGATGGTGAGCTACAACAGAGTGGGGAGGAAGCAAAGTGAATCAAGGAGTGCTACTATGTGGATTGACCGTTAACTTTGAACATTAACTTTGTTGTTTTTACAGGCCTTTTAAACGTTGACCATTAACTTTGAACATTTTTCCATTATGTGGATTGAGAATTTTAATAGCACCATGATTGAACACTTGAGTGATGATATATGGACCGTTCTAATGTGAGTGGAGTTTACCCGGAAAGAGGCATAATTTGAAATTGAAGAGCCACACTTTTTGATTTGGCGCAAAAGATATGTGACGAATGTGCATATCATGAAAAACCTTGGTCCGCGCTTTTAAAAGTTTAGAACTTCTAGCTGCGGCCATATCAAAGTTGGACTTTTTTATGCCTGACATTGCTTTGTGCTCAAGTTTGATGGGTAAATTGAAGCTCTTGCCAAAGACTAGGCGATATGGAGACAGTTCGATTGGTGTTTTGTAAGCCATCATGTATGCCCATAGAGCATCATCAAGTCAGAGAGACAAATCCTTAAGATCTGGTCGGACCATTTTCTCAAGAATTTGTTTCACCTCGCGATTGGAAACTTCAAATTGACCACTAGTTTGCGAGTTATAAGGTGTTGCTACCTTATGGGTAATTGAGTATTTGAAGACTAGTGTCTCAAAAGAACGATTATAAAAATACGTTCCTCCATCACTAATGATTGCTCGTGGAAAGCTAGATCGACTAAAGATGTTGATTTGGAAGAATTTGAGTACCACTTTATGATCATTT
>JAUTBS010085299.1:0-13097 GCA_032361285.1 Aequorea victoria | reverse complement strand
GACCATTAAACACTTATTCAAAAGCATCAGGTTATAATTCCGATTACGATTAAACAATTCATGAGTTGATTGACAAATTGATTAACAAATTTTAGCTTTGCAGGGCTCGCCACTGGAATTAAACAAAACCTTCCATTAATATCAAAACCCATCTCTGTACACTTCACCAATCATATATCAACCCAATCACTCAAACCCAAAACCAGATGTGACATAAAATAATTAAGTTTATTTGCTTTAATACCTATAAAATAATTAAATTAACCAGATTTTTGAGAGAAAACACTAAAGGTGGCGTGGGGAGTGTTGAGGATATCATCCACATATATATATAAGAGTGTAAATCTAAGTCTTGCCATCTTGGTAAATAAATATGGATGCATTTGATTTTGACCCCTAAAAACCATGAGTTTCAAAGAAGGTCGAGTACGAAGAGTTTCAGTCCAATGGACCAAAACAAAATGAAGGAGGCCAAACCCGCGTAGATTCGGCCCAGTGGGCCAAAACGAAATGAAGACCAAAGCTCAAGGACAGGTCAAGAGTGGGGCCGAGCGTTCGATGGCACGGCCCCCCGGGCCGAGACCAAGTGGCACGGCCGAACAGCCATGTATCGAGACCGACGCAACTAATGCTCATTAAATGCTCTGCACGTTCACTAATATATCAGTGGCATGTCCTGCCATTAAATTCGGCGCAAACATCGCACTTGCCAAAAATGAAATTGACAGCTGGTCTGGACAAGAGATCTTTTATCAGTTCGTTCTAGGAGCCCCCTAAATAGGGCATGATCTGATCGTTTGAGGAGGTACACAATATACGCCCGAAATCCTAATTTTCTTGCATGCACACCCTGGTTTGGTTTTCTCTTTCGCCTCTAACTTAACCATTGGAGGGGGCTTCCGGCAAGCACCCCACCGGGCAATTTACGTTCATTCTCTCTCGCATGTCTACTATAAGAAACTTGGAGCGGCCCGGTGAGAGTCTCCATCGAGTTAATTACACCCTACGAATTCACCCCCGTACATTTGGTGCCATCTGTGGAAAGCTCACCGGACAAGCCTAAGTGGTTCATGGCATCCCTCTCCAAGGTGAACTCGAGAGTGGGTGGCGACGGATCGAATAGAGTGCGTAGCGTGGTCGACAAACTCACCACAAAAAGAACTGATAAGCAGCAAGGCAAGAGACCTATGTATGAAACTCCAAGACAACTGGAGGGAAATCTAGATAAAGAAGTCACGTTCCACACTATATTGGAGGAGATCGCTTAGTTAAGAGAGGCTCTAAAGGCGAAGGGTCATGGAAGAGACCCCGAAGGCGAGGGGACGACGACAGGATCACGCAAGAAGGAGCCCCCACCTCAAGCAAGGAAGAGCCTCACACCGGCTCTGGAGCAGGCAGGCGATGCAGGGAAAGGAGGCACGCAGGCATCTGGAGCTCACACTAGGAGCAGTGAAGGGAGCAATTATATCCCACCCACTAAAAACAAAGACCTTTGGAATCAGAGGAGTGGTACCTGTCCACCCCGATGCGGCCTGGATTTGAGAGATAGTATCACAAGGAGAAAAACGAAAAAGACGCCGAGCCAAGGCTGAAGGTGCAGCGGAAAAGAAGAAGGGGTGTAACGAAGCCGCTACTCCATAATGCCGAAGTGTCTAGCACCGATACCGGACACCCGGGCGAAAGAGTCGAGCGTGAAAACCCCACAGATCGGTAATACGGTCTCTAGGCCGAGCTCCCCCATAGCTGCGCCGAAGCTTCTCAAGGGCAAATTCCTTACCACCCCCTTCTCGAACAGGATAGAGTCCCTCATGCCGCCGAAGGGTATTTCTCTACCTAAGTTTTGTTCTTATGATGAAAAGATGGACCCCAACTCCCACATCAGCCATTACAACAAGATGATGACGCTCTGGAGCGAGAATGACTCACTCATGTGTAAGGTATTTCCCTCTAGTCTTGGGGAAATTACCTTAAAATGATTTGACAGGCTCCTGGCGGCATCCATACACAACTGGGGTGACCTAGTCGCGACTTTCAAAGCCCATTTTGTCACATGCGTGAAGATCCCAAAGGACATTGACTCACTGCTTTCCCTAAGGAGAGGGAAGACAGAGACACTGCGTGCCTATACAGGGTGGTACTGGGAGACCTATAACGACATCAGCCATTGCAATGAGGAGTTGGCGGTGGTGTTATTCAGACTCGGCTTGAGAGGTGCGCTAACAATGGAACCGCCTCAGAAAATCAAGGATGTAATGTAGAAAGTGGAGCGGTACGTCCGGAAGGAAGAAGACGTTGAAAGTGTCGAGGCAGAAGGCACAGTATGTCCCAGGAAACCTAGTACCAAAGATATAGAGAGCCCCTTAAAGAGGCTCAAAAGAGATTTTGGCCAAGCAGATAGGTTTGGCCGGCAAGACAGGGCGCACAATGACACGTGGGCTCTTGTCAACACAATTTCTAAGGAACCGATCTATCGGATCCTCCCTCGCATAGGGGACAAGCCGTACTTTGTGTGGGTACTCAAAATGCTAGAGGGGACTAAAAGGTTGCCGTTAGAGATGGGGTTCAGTGGAGATGTTCTTATCCCAAAGAGGTGGGCCACCAAACAGAAGACTGATATTCCTTCAAACGGCACCTATAAGACCTGGTGCAGTAGGGACACTTGAAGGAGTATATAAATGAACAAGCAGACTAATGGCCGAATCAAAAAAGGGCCCCATAGCAACGCAGAAGGGCAGCCCCACCGACTGAGCCGGATAGAGGGGAGATAGTTGTTATCCACGGCCTGATGGACTACAGCAAAAGGAACGGACTGAGGGGTAAGATCCAGAAAGCCTGACATCAGCAGACGGTGATGCAAGTACAAGCGGGCAACAAGCCAAGACCGAGGCACAGAACCACCGAGACTTTGTTCACCGATGAAGACTCAGCGCCATTCCAACACCCCCACAACGACGCGTTGCTAGTCACCCTGAACCTGTCCGGGTTCAATGTGGAGAGGATCCTGGTGGACCAAGGAAGCTCGACCGAGGTTATGTGACCTCGTCACTCACCCTGTTGGTGGGGTTCAATTCACAGTTGGTTTTGTCCCTGGGAAAGGTCACAGTGCCCGTACAAGTAGGTTCTGTTACCATTGAGATCGATTTCCTGGTGGTAGATGTGCCTTCCGCATACAACGCCATCATCAGCAGGTCCTAGCTTCATGAGCTTAAAGTAGTGCCATCCACCTACCACAAAATGATGAAGTTTCCCAATGAGGAAGGGGTCAAAGTTTTTTATGGCGACCAAGTCCCCTTGAAGAAAAGCTTTGTGGGAACGCTTAAGTCAAAGAGGACCACGGGACAAGTACAGATAGTAGAGGTTCCAGACCAACCTGTCCTAGAGGATGTTGACGGCGAGGCATCAGGAAAGGCCATGGAAGACCTCATAACGATCCCCATCGATCACACAGACCCAGATAAGTTCTTTCTGTTGGGATCAACCGTAGCGGAGCAAGAAAGGGCCTAAATGGTGGATTTCTTGAAGGACAACCTTGAGGTCTTTGCATGGACGCCATAGAAGATGTCGGGGATAGACCTTGCCTTCATTTTTCATTGGCTCAATGTAGATCCAGCGTACATGCGCGTGAAACAAAAGAGTCAAAAATTAGCCCCGCAACACGTCAAGGCGTGGCCGATAAAGTCACGAAGCTCCTAGAGGTTGATGCCATCCGAGAGGTCAACTACCTAGACTTGTTCTCGAACATGGTGGTGGTAAAGAAGAAGACCAAAAAGTGGCTGATATGTGTAGATTTCATAAGCCTGAACAAAGCTTGCCCGAAAGACAGTTTCCCCTATTGATTTCAGGCATCGTCCATCGCGCTAGGCATCGTCCTCGCGTTGCACCCTCGTCACCTCCATGTCAGCCTGAACCTATTTTAGGGTCTCCAGCTTAGCTTGAACCAGCCTCAGGGCAATCACATGAGCCACCAGCTGGCCGTGGTGGAGAAGGCGCGGGCTGAGGCTATTGTGGTCTTAGAAAAGAGAACAGGTGAGGCCCAGACTGTCAAGGACAAAATTTGCCTCATGGCGAAGGAGCTAGAGGGCGCCCAAGCCAAGGAGGCCGATATGGTTCTGGCCCTGCTCAAGGCTGAGAATGGTCTGGAGGCACTGAGGCTGGTTCAAGCTGAGCTAGACACCCTAAAATAGGTTCAGGATGAACAAAGTAGCCGACCTGCCACGCATCGTCCTCGTCGCCTCCATGTCAGCCTGAACCTATTTTAGGGTCTCCAGCTCGGCTTGAATCAGCCTCAATGCCTCCAGACCATTCTCGGCCCTGAGCAGGGCCTGAACCATATCGGCCTCCTTGGCTAGGGCGCCTTCCAGCTCCTTCGCCATGAGGGCAATTTTGTCCTTGACAGCCTGGGCAGCCTCTTCTCTTTTCTAAGACCACAACAGCCTCAGCCCACGTCCTCTCCACCATGGCCAGCTTGTGGCTCATGTGATTGTTGGTCATCTTAAGAACGCTAATTCGATCGAGCAACAAGTGTAGGTCTTACAACCTCTGCATGAACAAAAGATGAGGATAAGCATAAGATATAAAGTGAATCAAACTACACCAGAAAAGAGAGAAATGAGGTCGTCTTACCTAAACTCCGGGATGAATGGCCGAGGCTACGAGCAAGCCATCGGCTCATTTGGCTTGGTCCTCCATGTTCTTAGGAAGGAAGAGGGTCTTCGAGAGAGCATATAACATGGACGGTAGGGAAACAGATCTCATTTCAGCCATTACTGACTGGCCTTCATGGACCAACTTTGGCTTTCGTCCAGGAACGACCTCGTCATCGTCCAGGTGGATGGGATATTTGTTAGATCGGGCAACGGTGAGGTCGGTCACCTCGGCAGAAGTGGAGTGCGTATTCTTCAGATGCTTTCTCTTGACCAATGGAGCATCGACATCGCTGGGCCGAGCCTCCGTGGCTGGAGGAGTGGGTGTCCGTTGGGAAGGAGGGGCAACCACTGCCGAAGTCGAGGAAGGCTGGGAGGAAGTAGGTGTATGGCTGGATGAGCCAGAGGCAGCCAAGGCTGGCAGACCAACCGAGCATGACTTCCCTTAGATCCCATGTCTTCAGGATTCTTGGCATCATCGTGGGTGATGGAGGATCCTGGAGCACTCTCTTGCTGAGCGTGTGTGTGTAAGAAGGCTCATACTAGAGCAGATATGGAGCGTCTCGGCGTCGAAGTGTGAGTGCATGGTCAATAAGGATCGACCTGGCCTGATTTCTTCTGTGAACGGGGAGGTCGGCGTCTGCATAACCCAAAGAAATAGTTAGTGAAGCCACAAAAAATAACAGATACAATGAGAAAAATACAAGGTAGTGATGGTAGGAGGGGCCCCGACTTGGGATTCCTTCGAATCTCAGCACCTCCATTCCCTGCTCCCCGGGGCCATACTTAAAATTCTCACTGATAATGAGGAAGTCGACAGCATGTTTATCCAGGTCTGGAAGCTCGGTGACTAATTCAACCGTGCGAGTCTGAAGGCGGAGGTAGTGTGTGGACATATCCTTGTTATGGACAAGGGTGTAGCAATGGAAGATCTCAAGAATGTCGAGATCAATGCCTAGCTTACGATTGATCTCGGCCACCACCATGTGAGCTAAGAAAAAGTTGACCGAGACCTGGTACGGTGTAAGCCGACAATCTGCCAACATGCGTCGAAGAAGGGGTATGAGGAGAAAGCGAACTCCACCCTCAATGATTGACATAATGGGGAAGGCCACGAAATCGTGGTCGACCATGCTTTTGGTCGAGCTAGGGTCATACAGCTCGAGGCCGACATCCTCTAGGATATTATACTCCCTTCGAAAGTCAGCCATAGCTGAGTTGGTGTTCACCTGCTTCGAAACTTGCCCATGATAATGGAGAAGCTTGGCCAAACAGAAGACCGAGATGCACTAAAAAAACAAAGATCAAGTGCAAAACAGAAAAGACGAAAACCTAAGAGATGCAGACACCATAAACTAAGAAATGGGAAAATGAACTCAAACTCAAAAAAAAGAGCAAAAGTAGGGGGTGATAGGAGTAATCCAAGAGCGCAAGAATAGAGGGCTAAATGAAAACACAGATAAAGAAAAAGCGGGATAGGGCTCTGGGGAAAACGCCAATGGAAAAGGAAGTGAAGAGCCCTAACCTTACCAAATCAAAAAATAATACAAGAGAAAATCATAAAGAAAGCGGAGAAGACGAAGAGGAAGAGCCATACGGTACCCAAACCAAAAAAGTGTCGAAAAAAGGTGTAAGAACGACTTAGTGGCAGTGATTGAAACCGTGAGGACGCCCACTAACACAAGGACGATGATGACGATGACGATGACAGAAGCCGATGTCGACGGTGGTGGACCAACATCGATGGATAAATAGCAGCGACAGTGGAGAGGAACCTGTTTTGGCAATGGAGGAGATAGAGAGATCGAGAGCAGAAGGAAGATTGGAAGCAGAAGGGGGAAAAGTGAAATGGAGGGAGGCAAAGCAGCTTTTATAGGAAAGGATGCATTTGCGTCGCTTTGAGAAATGCGCACGCCGTCGATCCCTCGCCAAATAGGCTGGTGACACATAAGGGATAAGCCCCCAAAGTTCAAAATGGAATCTCAACGGTCACTTTGAGGCCGAGCCTCTGGCCACTAAAATTCATACACATTAGGGCCGAGCCCATTCCCTAAGGGTTGAGCCGCAAAACAGTGACGACTGCTCCTTGAATCCCATCAGTACCCTGAAATGCGAAGAGATGTTGACCATTAGCCAATAAACTGCAGACACGCAGGTACCGAGTCGCAAAAACCAATGATGACAACCGTTCAGATCACGCCAATAAGGTCGTGACACGTAGGGGCCGAGCCCCGAGAACTTAAAAGGATGACTCAACGGTCACTTTAAGCCGAGCCTCTGGCCCCTTAAAAGGCTGACACGTCAGGGCCGAGCCACTGGAGCAATGATGACTGCTCTTGAGCCACATCGATGGCTTGAAACGCGAAGAGACGCTAAGAATGGACCAGCAAGGTCACACCACCTGATGGCCGAGCCCCAAAATCCAAGGACGTCACCTCAACAGTCACATCGAGAATTGCAGCTCTAGCACTTCATCACAAAGCGCAAGAGATGGGGGGCAAATGAAATAGGCCGAGTAGGAACAGGTTCGGCCCAATGGGCTAAAATAAAATGAAGGAGGCCGAACCCGCGTAGGTTTGGCCTAGTGGGCCAAAACAAAATGAAGACCAAGGCTCAAGGACGGGCCAGGAGTGGGGCCGAGCCTTCGATGGCATGGCCCCCCGAGCCGAGACCAAGTGGCACGATCGAACAACCATGGACCGAGACCGACGCCATTAATGCTCATTAAATGCTCTGCACGTTTCCTAACACATCAGTGGCGTGTCCTGCCATTAAATTCGGCGCAGGCTCTGCACTTACCAAAAATAGGACTAATAGCTGGTATAGATAAGAGATCTTGTGTCGATTCGTTCTAGGAGCCGCCTATATAAGGGATGATCTGATCGTTTGAGGAGGTACGCAATATACGCCCGAAACCCTAATTTTCTTACATGTTCACCCTGGTCTGATTTTCTCTTTCGGCTCTAACTTGACCATCGAAGGGGGATTCCGGCAAGCACCCCACTGGGTAATTAACGTTCGTTCTCTCTCACAGGTTTATTATAAGGAACTTGGAGCGGCCGAGTGAGAGTCTCCATCCAGTTAATCACACCCTACGAATTGCATCGTACAAGTTCAAAGAAATTCAAATAATTGAGTGAACCAGACACGGGTGCTTGTTTGAGTCTGTAGAGAGACTTCCTAAGTTCACATACAAAATCAGGATGTTATGGGTCAACAAACCCTAGTGGTTGAGACATGAAAAATGGTTTCGGAAGACGACCATTGAAAACCATACATTACTAAAAATGAGATCTAACGGTGCTGAACATTTTGACTTTGTTACAGATAATGGAAAACGACAAGATTTTCCTAATTTTGAGGCATGGCAAAGGGCCGACCGATTATTTGAAGAACAAAAACAAATTCTTTTGAGCGAGAATTTGACAAATAACACTGCAATTGTGTGGATGACTAAGTCGGCGATGTCAGCAAATGGAATCAATCTTTTCAGAAAGATGAACAAATGTATATAACGGAGTGGGTATTGAGAGTTTATAGAGGCCAGATTCATTCTCCCCGCGATGCAGGACTGCCTGTGACGTGATTTCTAATGAAAAAGTGTGAAGCATCAAAGTTAAAGAAAACACCATTATTTTTACTAAATTGAGAGACTGAAAGAAAAGATTTTGTAAAAGAAGGAAAAATGCAAGATATTGAATAGACGAAAAAAGGTGGATAGAGTGCGAAGAGTAGTTTTACCAATATTAGAGATGTGAAGGTCCTGATCATTGCGAACATGAAGTTGATCATGACCGTGGTAATCATCAGTATGGGTAAGACCAACAAGATCAAAAGTGACATGGTGAGTTGAAGGGGTGTTATGAAACCAATCAGCAAGCTAAGTGAAGCATTGGTGTTGGTATGAGAGACATGATACATGAGCCGATGGAGTCCTGGTGTGATTATAGCGTTGATACCAGAAAACGATAGTTAGGTTCTGGCCATTAAAAATTGAAATTGCGCTCATGAATCAGAGGCTTGAGACTGATGATCACCACGAGAGAAAGTGGAACGAGTGTCGTTAGAAAGAAAATCGTTGTCATGGCCACGACCATGGCCATTGCGGCCGCCACGACCATGATTAACACGTGGTGAAATGCGATGGACAAAGTTGGCTTGTAAGAGGAGTGGGACTTTTCAGAAACTAAAAAAGAGGAAAAAAATTTCAAATTCAAAAATTCATGGCTGAGAAGTAGCTAGGCTATACAATTTAGAGTAGGAGACATGTGAAGGATGAGTGGTAAGAGACGTCACAAGATTTCGGAAGGTAGGATTAAAGCCCTTGAAAATAAAAAGATTGAAATATTATAAGGAAACTGAGCGACCAACTGCAGAGAGTTCACTGGATAAACCTTTGGCCTTGTGGAGATATTGAGTAGCAGTGACATCGCTTTGTTTGAGACTTTGGAGATGCCGGTGACATTGGAGGAGGAATCGAGTGTTTGAGGGAGATGCAAAAGTAAATTCCAAGGTTTGTCAAATATCGTGGGACAAGGTGAGACCAACCACAAGGGGAAGGGTGTCTTTAGAAAGGGAAGGGATTAAAAGACTCATTAATAATTGATCTTGAGCAATCCATGCTTCAAAATCCCGATTGACAATAGAAGTATCGTCTTGAAGAATAGCTGGAGGTGGACACAGAAGGGAACCGTCGACAATAGCCAAGAAGGTGTTGGCCACGAAGATAAGGGATGAGTTGAGCCTTTCAATATAAGTAATTGCCGTTGGTGACCTAATTAAGAGACAGAAAATGATGTGCATTTGAGAGGGGAAGTGAAGATGGCGAAACTGATGTAGGATAAGGATAGTGGGTACTGATGAGGTGTGAGATGAAGAGGAATGGGGAGCAAAGGCTTAAGTAGGCTGGAGACACAATTGCCGCAATCTGATACCAAATTAGAGCAAATGCAAACTGATTTTGAAATCCTAAAATAATTTTTTTTTTTCCTGTAGAAGATCTTTTCAATATAATAATACCAAGGGCTCGAATTAACGACTGTACCCCCCATGAGCACTATAACAAATAATGGAGGCCCCTCAATTTCCTTTAGAAATGTAGAGGATCATGATAATGATTTCGCTTTTATGTTCATAAGAAGTAGAGTATGTTCCTTTCATGATAAACGATAGATCACAAACTACTACAACTACTGACACTACCACTAATTAGAAAAGTATAATTAGGTGCATCAATGTTGTTTAATCATCGTGTGGTTATTGAAGAAAGATTGAAACTGAATAATCTTTTCTTACATTTTTATTATGCATTGCACATGTATATATAAGTGCAATCATGATAGTTACAAACTGAATCACAGCTGGTGGAGTAACAGAATTACAGTTGGTGTTAGTTACAATCTAACTAATTAACTAACTAACTAATTGACTAACTGACATTCAGCTGGATCACAGCTGGTGTCTGATGGCTGCTCTGGTTGTGTTATCTTATCATCCCCGCAAGATCATGGGATAGTGTTGGACCATGAGTTTGGCTCGAAGAAATTGAAACCGGAAAGAAGAGAGCGACTAAGTAAGCAGATTAGTAATCTGATCAGAGGAGAAAATGTGGTTGATAAACAATTGATGTGAAGCCACCCTTTCACGAGTGTAATGATAATCAACTTCGATGTGTTTGGTCCGAGCATGAAAAACTGAATTGGGAGCCAAGGCAATGGCTAAAATGTTGTCAGCCCAAAGGAGAGGAGGAGCAGTAGAAATATGAAAGTCTTTAAGGAGCATTTGCAGCCAGCTCAATTCAGCAGGAACCTGAGCCATGGCCCGATACTTAGCTTCCGTAGAGGAGCGGGAGACAGTCGTCAGCTTCTTGGCAGACCAAGAAATGAGATTGGAACCAAGATAGATGCAATAACCAGAGGTGGATTTTATGTCTAATGGATTTTATGTCCCAGTAGTGATGACTAAGCCATGATGTAAGGAGCCTTGAAGATAGAGAAGAACTCGTTTGAGCAAAGCACAATAACCAATAGTAGGCGCATACATAAATTGACAAGCTTGGTTAACGGCCAGAGCCAAATCTGGACGAGTGATGGTTAAGTATTGAAGAGCACCCACAAGGGAACGATAGAGTTGATGCTGAGAAAATAACGAAGAATCAGAAGCAGTAAGAAAGGGTTTAACAGAGGAAGGAGTAGGACATGCAGTACATCATAGCATCCCTGCTCGAGAAAGAATATCAGAAACATACTTAACTTGGGATAAAAATAGACCAGAAGTGATAGTGGAAACAGAGATACCAAGAAAGTATGAAACAGGGCCAAGTTCCTTTACCAAGAAGGAGGAATGCATAAGAGAGAGAATAGAAGAAATATGACTAGAATCACTGCCAGTTAACACAATATCATCAACATAAATGAGCAAAATAGTAAGAACAGTAGAAGTGTGATAAACAAAAAGAGAGGAATCACAAGAACTCTGAGAAAAGCCATGAGAAAGAAGAAAAATAGAAAAGGTGAAAAACCAAGCACGAGGAGCTTATTTAAGACTATACAAAGCTTTGTGGAGTTTACACACATAAGAGTGATGAGTAGAATCAACAAAACAAAGAGGCTGTGTCATGTAAACTTCTTCTTGAAGGTGCCCGTAAAGAAAGGCATTGAAAATATCCAGTTGTTGAATAGGCCATTTGTGCTACAGAGCAAGACAAAAGAGCATTCTGATAGTTGGTTGCTTGGCAACAGGACTAAAGGTATCAAAATAATCAATACCAACTTCTTGAAGATACCCCTTGATAACTAAACAAGCCTTGTAACAAGCAATGGAACCATCATAATGTTTCTTCAGGAGAAATACCCATTTGCAGCCAATAGCAGTTTTGGAAGGTGGTAAAGGTACTAAAGACCAAGTGTTTTGATGGCGGAGAGCAGCATATTCATCTTTCATAGCCAGGGACCAAGCAGGGGACTGAGCACCGAGTTTATAAGAGGTAGGTTCAATAATTGAAGAAGAACCAAAACTGACACCAGAAGAGAGAGCATGGGAAGAGCTGATAAGAGCGGCCTTGGATATGGTGATCATGGGATGAGTATTAAGAGTAGAGGAAGAGGAAGACAAAGAAGGTAGTTGAACAAATAAAGATTGAATAGGAATAAGAGGTGATGGGTGGGATGACGACACAGGAAGAGAAGAATGGAAATGGGTCGACACAGTATCTGATTGGGTTGACACATGATGTGGGTGGGTCGACTCAGTATGAGGTTGGGTTGACACAGGATGTGGGTGGGTTGACTCAGTATGTAGTTGGGTCGACACAGGAAGAGAATGATGGATAGGGGTCGACACAGTATGTAGTTGGGTCGACACAGGAAGTGAAGGATGTGGTTGAGGCGACACAATATGAGGGTAGGTCGACTCAGGAAGTAGTTGGGTCGACACAGGAAGAGAAGGAGGGATATGGGTTGTCACAGTATGGAGTTGGGTCGACCCAGGAAGAGAATGAGGTATATGGGTCGACACAGTACGTGGGTGGGTTGACACAGGAAGGGAATCATTAATCGTGGTAAAACAAGGGACCGGAATTTGTGTCGACACATGAAGGGGTTGAGACGACACAGAGGAAAAAGGTAGTGATGGGGTCGACTCATAAAGAGAAGATGGGATTTGGGTCAACTCAGGCTAGGAAGACCAGAAAATTTTTGTTAAGACCGAAAGAGTAAGAGAAGAAAGAGAGAAAGAAAAGGCAAAGGGAGATGAGCATTCATTAAACACAACATGACAAGATAAATGAAATCGACTAGAGACGGGATCAAGACAACGATAACATTTGACAGTGAGATGATATCCGATAAAGACATAGGGAAGGGAACGAGGATGAGGTTTATGGGATGAGTAAGGTTTAACCCAAGGATAGCATTTGCAGCTAAAGGTTCGAAAAAATTTGTAATCAGGGGATGAACCAAACAAGACTTCAAAAGGAGTAAGAAGATTTAATTGAGAACTAGGAAGGCGATTAATGAGAAAGGTAGCAGTGGCAACAGCTTCAAACCAATAAAGAACAGGGACAGATGAGTGATTTAATAAGGCAATAGTGGTTTCAACAATATGACGGTGCTTCCTTTCAGCAAGACCATTCTGAGAAGGCGTGTGAGGGCATCTGTACTGATGCAGAATACTTTCAGAGCAACAAAAAGAAGAGATTTTGTGATTAATGTATTCACCACCACCATCACTACGAAGAATTCTAATCTTGGTATCAAATTATTTTTCAGCATAAGACTTAAATTCAAGAAATTTGTCAAAGACTTCACTCTTATAATGTAAGGGAAAATTCCAAGTAAACCGGCTAAAATGATCAACAAAGATAACATAATACTGAAAGCCAGAAGAAGAAGGTGTTGAGAAAGGACCCCAAACATCTGAGTGTATTAAAGCCAGGGGTTTATTTACAGTAGTATG
>JAUTBS010085188.1:0-13098 GCA_032361285.1 Aequorea victoria | reverse complement strand
AAAGATAGAGACCTGCTACCAACCACATGTCCCCTAGTCGGCTTCAAGGACCTGCCAATCTAGACACTTGGACAGATAAGGATAAAAGTCTAAGTGGGGTCGATCAATTTTTTCACCAAGTTCTTAGGAATCAACGCACCAAGCCCCTAAAATGCCATCATAAGGAGGACATGGCTTCATGACCTCAAAGCCATACCTTCAACCTTCCACCAATGCATAAAGTTCCCAGCTAAGAACTGGGTGGAATTGGTCTGAAGTGACCAACTAGCAGCAAAGTAGTGCTTTGTTGCCACATAGAAAACCAAGGGATCAGTCGACCAAGTGTAGTTGGTGGATGAACAGGTGGATCTTTCCTATACAAAACAAAGTAAATTTGTCAGTAAAGCGGTGAAAGATCTCCAGGAAGTCTAACTGGATGAGCTGGACAGCGAGAATGTTTTTTTACTCGATAATATACTTACATCGCACAGAGCCCATATGACATGCTCGGGGTCGACCCAAACTTCATCTGCCATTGGCTTAGTTTTGACCCTCGACATAAGCTAATGGTCTAAAAAAGTAGACGGTCATTCGTACAGCGCACTGAGGTCATCATCAAAGAAGTGGATTGACTTCTTAAAGTAGAGGCAATTGAGGAAGTTCAATACCCAAAGTGGCTCTCGAACACAGTCATGGTAAAGAAAAAAGAACAGAAATGGAGGGCATGTGTAGACTTCACCAGTCTCAACAAGGTCTTCCCAAAGAATAGCTTTCCATTATCAAAAATCAATATATTGGTGGATGCAATGGCCAAACACTCACGGGTGAGCTTTCTGGACTCCTATAAAGGCTATCACCAGATCATATTGTTCGATCCAAGCTAGGAGAAAATGGCATTCATCACACCATGAGGGATTTATTGCTATGGGGTCATGTCATTTGGTCTCAAAAATGGTGGAGCAACCTATCATTGAATGGTCAGTACCATGTTCAAACAACAGCTCGTCCACGTGATTGAAGACTATATCGACGAGATGGTCATCAAGAGCAAGAACAAAGAAGATAACCTAGCAGACCTACAAAAGATATTCGACATACTAAAGCATCACAAGTTTTGCCTAAACACCTCGAAGTGTGCTTTCGGGTTCGACTTAGCGAAGTTCTTGGGCTATCTAGTCACTCATCAAGGAATAGAAGCAAACACTAACTAGATCGAGGCAATACAGATCATAAAGCCAATGTGAAAGATCAAGGAGGTCCAAAAGATGACCGAAATGGTCATGGTACTTAACTGATTCATCAACAAATCATCCGACAAGTGTCGATCATTCTTTCAGCTTCTGCATAAGAGGTCCAAGTTCTAGTAGGACGAAGACTACGATCAAGCACTTGGAGGCCTAAAAACATATTTGGCAGAGCCCCACTCTTGATAACTCCAACACCAGACAAAGAACTGTCCATTTACCTGGCAGTCTTCCAGCATGCAATTAGTGTGACGCTCATCAAAGAGATGGGAAAGCAACATTGACCAGTATACTGCTTGAGCAAAACACTATTAGAGATGGGGTCAAGTTACATTCCACTAGAGAAGCTAGGCTTTGCACTCATCACAACTTCTAGGAAGCTCAGGCACTACTTCCAGGTGCATCCAATCACGGTCCTCGCGGAGTACCCACTAAAGCCCGTATTAAGAAAGGCTGTCCTATCTAGAAAACTGGCAAGATAGGTAGTTGAGGTTGGAGGCTTTCACATTAAGTACCTACCAAAAACCGCAATCAAAGCCCAGGTCCTCGCAAAATTTATTGCTAAATTTTCACTTCACTATGATTAATCCCTAGAAATAACTAACTCAGGCAAAGTACAGACTGCAACCGAGCTAGGCAACCGAGTGCATCCGAAGAATAGAAAATATTCATGGGTGATGTATGGAGGTTGTGCGTTGACGAATCATCAAACCATAGAGGAACTCGACATGGCATTGTACTAATCTCCCTAGAAGAGGTAATGCTAGAGCAAGCAATCAGACTTGGCATTCAGGCCTCCAACAATGAGGGTTGAATACGAAGCAGTACTGGTTGGACTACGAGCCGCCGAGCACTTCAGGGCAAAAGACTTCATCCTTTATAGTGACTCACAGCTCATCACCAGGAAAATTATTGGTGACTACGAAGCAAGAGACGAACAAATGAGCAACTGCATGGAAGCGGGTATAAAATAGTTCAAAGAGTTCAGCTCCCTCAAAATTTAGCAAATAGGAATAAGCCAAAATAGTCATGCCGACAAATTAGCCTGCCTGGCCTCTGCTCTTAGCCCTGGAAGACAAAGAACAGTTATGGTCTAACACCTATAAGATCCCGGCATCAAAATCAAAGAGGTCTCAATCATGATGGAGCACAGTCCAAGTTAGATGGACCCAATCATTTCTTACTTGCAAAAAGATGAGCTATTAGATGAAAAGAAAGAGGCACAGAGAGTTTGGCATAAAATAGCCCGGTACTAGCTCTTGCCTTCCAACAAACTTTATCGGAAGTCCTTCACAGGCCCGTACCTTCTATGTGTCCATCCGAGCACGGTAGAAAACCGTCATTCAAAATACATGAACGTATTTATGGAAGCCATACAGGGGGGTTGGTCCTTATCCCACCAAGAAATTTCGTAAGGCTATTAGTGGCCTTACATGTAGAAGGATGCTCAAAAGTACGTCAACAAGTGCAAAGAAGTGCCAAATGTTCGGCCCCATGATCCATCTTTTGGCTAGACATCTTTCACCACTAACAAGTCCATAGCCTTTTACCCAATTGGGACTGAACATAGTCGGGCCACTACCAAAAGGGCCGAACAACAAGAAATCCCACATCACTGCCACTAACTACTTTACAAAGTGGGTCGAAGTTGAACCCTTAATCCAGATAAGGGACATGGATGTAAAGAAATTTGTTTGGAAAAGTGTAACCATCAAGTTTGACATTCCAAAGGCTTTTGTCTCAGATAACGACATGCAGTTTTATTACCGTATGTTCAAAAGTTTTGTGCCGAGTTGGGGATTCAGATCCCCTACTCCATCCTACGCTATTCTCAAGGCAATGGGCAAGCCGAAGCTTCCAACAAGATGATTTTAGACAGAATCAAGAAGCGTCTTGAGAAATTTAAAGGTTAAGTGGGTAGAAGAGTTGTCTTACATACTTTGGGCCTACAGAATGACTCCTTGACATTCCATAAGGGAAACACCTTACTCGTTGACCTTCAACGTCGAAACAGGCATCCTCCTCAAGGTCGGCCTTTGAACCTTGAGGACAGACACATTCACAACCGAAGGCAATGACAAAGCTCTGGGACAAGATCTCAGTCTAGCAGAAGAAAGGCATGAAGCAACACTCATACCCTGATAGCCTAGCAAAAATAAATGGCATGCTCGTACAACAAAAATGTACATCTAATGGAGTTTAGCTCTAGGGGCCTGGTACTAAGGAAAATAATATTGAACACCAAAAACCCTAGCGAAGTAAAGCTTAGTTCAAACTTGGAAGGACCGCACATATTTACCTCAGTCGCAGAGCATATGGCTTAAATATTAGAAGACGTGGACGAAAGAAGTATCCCCCGACCCTGGAACATAATGCACTTTATAACGCACTGTACTTATAAGTCAAGTTATAATAATACATTTCATGTTGCTTAGATGAGCGGACTGGAAGTTACGATGCGATTCTAGATTTGGACCAAGAGTACAAGTAGGCCAAATAAAGAAAGGTTCATGTAAGAATTTGATAACTTCACGAAAGTTAAAAGGATGGAAATCACAAGTGAAAAGAAAGTGAAACTTCAAGTGGGCCAAGTTGCTGAACTTCGGGAATTCTAATGGGCTCAAGAAAATAATTGAAGTAAGGTCTAAAATTAAAAGAATGGAGTTAGCTCAAGAAAGAAAGTATTCAAACCCAATAACTCAATTTTGGGCCAATAACCAAATAAGGCCCAAAATATAGAAATTTAAATGGAGCAAATGATGAAATACTTATGTGAGCTTAAGTTAAGTCCCAAAACATTATGAGAACTTAAAAGTTGGGGCAAAAAAACAAAGTTAAACCTAAAGTTATGAGAGCCCCAAGATTAAGATGTTGGAAATGAGCTTATGGAGGCCTAAGAATAATTAAAGCCCAAAAGGAAATTTAATCAAGACTATGGGCCAAAGAGTCTTGTAAGCCCAACAAAGTATAGAAATAGGTCAAAGTCTCTAATTAGAAACGAAAAAACATGAATTAGGCTCATTTAATTATTTCAATTTATAAATAAATTAAAATAAAATAATATATATATACATACATACATACATACATGAGGGACATCCAAGAGGGGTAGGAGATGGGCATGATGTAGCCTTTGCTCTTTCAAAAATAAAAAGAAAAATGAGAAATAAGAAGGCTGGAATAGCAAGCCTTAGGGCCCAAGTTTAGCTAGAATGTAACTAAACTATACAAACTAAATATGTAACTATTGGTTAGCATCCAACTAAATAAAGGATAAAAGTAACATTTGACATCAATTCTCATGTCTATATAAAGGGGAAAGTCTCCCACTTCCTCTAATGAAATTCTTTGTAGAGAGAGAGAGAGAGAGGAGAGGAAGAAGAAGAAGAAGAAGAAGAAGAAGAAGAAGAAGAAGATTAAGCGGAAGAAGAAGTGGAAGAAGAATAAGAAGAAGAAGAAGAAGAAGAAGGAGAAGAAGGAGAAAGACGAAGGAAGGAAGGAAGGAAAGGGGAGTCTCTCTCTCTATAGAAGAACTTTCAAGGTTAACATAGGGGGATGAGGGAACCTAAACTAAGAAAGGTTTCTAAAATTCGTTTTTAAGTCTTTATGAACTAAGAACTTGTAATAAGTCACAAAACCCAGATGAAACCAAAATATGTATTTTTTTCAAGTTATATGAACATGTATAGAGCATGTATAATTTTCTCTTGCATTTAAGAACAAGATTTGACACCCTAAAACAATTGTTGAAATTTTGGGTTCAAGAAAGCAAATTCAAAGGCTACTTTGGAGATTTTTAATTGAATATGTAAAAGTTGTATGGAGTTGACCCACCAACAAAATTTTTGGGTTATGAGTCTAATTGCATATAAAATTTATTTCACAAAAATTGGATTGATATAAATTGAGTAATTTGGTTTCTCTCAAACAGGGACAAAATTGGACACTATTTGTGGTAAAATAACTAAGACCTATTTACAGTTGGATTTTCAAGTTGGGTTCATCATGAGAACATCTCATAACACCCTAATGTATCTCTAAAAAATATTAATCAAAATTCACATAGATATTTGATAATTTATTTTAAATTTTCAAGAAGGGTGACAGAATTTAGAATTTGGAAAACCTAGAATGAAAGGAGTTTTCAACTAGGAACAAACACCTAGATTTGAAGACTTGAGTTCTTAGAAACTCCAATGGGTATTTGGGACTGATGGGGGTGATAATGAATATGGTATGAGCAATAATTATATGTGGTTGTTGGTGAGTTGGGTCAATGGTTGCATGTCTGAAGATGAAAAGAAGATGAGGGAAATAAAGAGACCCTTTGTTTTTTATAACATATTGATTACTATGACTCTTTCAAGAATTTCCTTGAGTATCAAAATTTAGTAAAATTAAAGTTTATTTTTTGTGGAGATGTTTAAACATGACCTTAACATGTGTGATTTCTGGTCAGATCTAAAAAATGAATTTTAGAACCCATATGCTATATTTGAACAATCTAAGTTTGAGTGGAAGTAAAATGGTCACCTTTGAAAAAATTTAATACATTCCAAACAAATCTCCTTGGGATGGACTTATATTGAAGGAAATGCATATAGGTCTAATTTCATCTGAAATTTGTAAATCTCAGTTTGGTTGGATAGATTTCGACAAATTGAAGTTTTCCCAGACATGTCCATTTTTGGACAGCCTGTGTTCAATAAGTTTTTACCAATATCTCTTACGACTTATAAGTCTTGGTTTCTTCATAAAAAACTTAGATAACATCCTATTCTAGTTCTCTGAAAATTTACAAAACTTTTCATGAACATTTAGTATTTTATTTTGAAAATTATAACAGAGGTTCAAGAATCTGAAAATTTTGAAATCTTGAGTAAAAGGTTGTTTCAAGGGAGAACAAGTACCTAGATCTATATACTTCAGTTCTTAGAAACTATAATAGATTTTAGAACTCGTGAGACAAATATTATGATAACCAAAGTCAAATGGTCCCTTAGATCAAGGTAGTAAGAAGTTAGATCATAAGAGTTCATAAAGGAAGAAAAGTTCCAAACGTGAGAAGTTAGTTTACCTAACTTAACAAAGAAACATAAGTCATTCTCATTCACGCATATTGATGAGAATTGATGTTGATCCTCATATTTGAGTGTATTACATAAATTAAGCATCCCAAAATTAGCCGCGGAAGGTGGTGTGACACCTCAAAGTTCAAGAGGTAGTTTTCGCGTTGGTCGACAATCAGGTGAGAGTGGCTAACAATGTCATAATGATTTGTATACTATGAAAAATATTTTTGTCAATTTTGAATAACTCTATGTGTCATATGTTGTTATCATGTTTTTCAAATGATTAAATAGTTATTCTTATGAAGTTTTTTATGAAAGATATTTTCTCTTAAAAGTTAGATTGTGAGCATGTGTTGTTTGTGTGAATGAAAAGTACTTTTTTTTAAATGTAATATATTATCAGAATGTGCCAAAGTTTGCAGCTATCTGGCCAGTGTGAGTTCTCCATTTATGGGTGTGAGTTAGTCTACAAAATCTTTTGCCCTTTATGGGTTTGAGTTATGGTATTAGGCTTATTTCCTATATAGGTTTGAGTTTTTCCCTATATGGGTTTTGGTTATTGTAAAACCTAGTAAAAATTTAAAATTTTTAAAGCTAATTATTTATTTAAATAATTTAATTGATTAATTAGAAAATAAACTAACTAAATGAAAACATAATTGAATAAAATAATAAAAAGATTCTGAATGTTTAAATACGAAATAAAACTCATTAAGTTATTATCATTATTAAGCTAATAAGGCATGAAATATAAAAAGAAATAAAGAAAGAAAATAGAAGTCTCAGCAGAACTGGTCAAAGGAGGTTTCAGCCACGCTTTCCTATTTAGGAGGCATCAATTGGGGAATGGAGAGATTTAGGGAGGAAGATCAGGAAGAATTCCTGATCTTCTGCTGATCTTTAGCCTGTTAAAAAGGGTTTCCCTCTCAGAACCCTCACCCTTACAAACTCTCTTAGTCTCTCATTCTCTTTACATTCTTTTCTGCAAACCACCTCCCTCTCTCGGCTCTGCCTCTGTTCCAGCCACCACTGCCACCGCTTCCAGCAACCACTGCCGCCGCAACCAAGCGTTGGAATTTAATCACCACAGGCACCACCATAACCTCTTTCATCCTCGTCCTCATCACCGTTAGGTGATTTTGGGTAAGTTCATGTTTCCCCTGTTTCAATTTTATACGTATACAGTGGATATATATATTTATCATTATAACAATGGTTTGTAATCAAGTAGAAGAGCAACCCACCCAAGCATGTTAATAAATATAATTAAATCATGTTTAGATCAAGAGAATCAAAGACCAGAAGATATATATATTGAGATATATATGTACATATCAGTATGTATAAATATATATATGTGTAACAATGATATTTTATAACAGAAAATTAATGGATCAAAGTAATGTGTAATCGATCAAGAAATAGGTTTAAAGTACCCAAGAACATGATAAAACATGTTATATATTGTTTATAGAAGAAGAGGAATGAAAGAAATCATGAAAAAACTAACTTACAGGTGTCTTTAATGGCTGTCCCGACAATTGGGTCGACCCTTGGATGGTTGGGTCGACACTTTTGCAGCAAAAATGCCCTTTATGTTGAAGCAGGAATTTTTCATTCGGACGGAATGTACAAGAGTCCGGACAAAAATGGGCAGAGAGCTCACCTTTGAGTTTCTCCACTGTTGGGTCGACCCATGGCTTCTCAAGGTCGACCCACCCATACCTGGACCCCTTTGGTTCGACACAAGTCCCTTTGTGTCGACCCAATTGCTCTCTTTTTGCCCTTGGGTCGACACAAACCCTTTCTGGGTTAACCCCCTAGTCTTGTTTGGACCAGAACCCTTTGGGGGGTCGACACACAGACATTCTGTGTCGACCCAGAGCCCTTGTAAACACCTTTGAGTCGACACCAACCCCCTCTGGGTCAACTCACAGACCTGAAAACTTGAAGAATAGACTGAATTGAATTCAAACCTTTCAGGCTCTGTTTGGATGTGAGTTAAAAATACTTTAAACCAGATAATGCTCAATTTAACGCATGTGATTAATTCTAAATAGTCTAGGCCCTGTTTCGGCATTGGTTTAAAGATGAAATCAAATTAATTAAAGATTAATTTAACTTAAGAAACAAACATGAAGAATTATAAATTGAATTAAGGGTCTGTTTGGGTAGCTTTCCTTAATTCTTTAGCTCTGTTATTAATCTTAACTATTATATGATATAATCAGGTTGACGTAGATTTCCTTAGAACTTAGCTTGGACCCGAAGTGAGTGTTTACTTGCTATGTATCTTTCAAATAAACTTTCCCCCATCCCCAACTACTTGAAAAGTAAATTGAAAGATTTTAAGTCTTTTAAATGTTGTATGATTTTCTGTATAAAATTATGGTATAAAAGTTAAATTATTTGTAGAAAGGAAAATACTTAGGTTCTCTTTACTTTAAATATTTTTAATTGTTATGAATGATACTTTCTTCTATAAGATATTGGCATAAATGTTTTAAGAAAGATTATATGTTCTGAATGTTTTCCAAATTAAATTGTACGATATATTTCCTTGTAAAATGACAACATTGTGGTTCTTTTCAAAGACAATAAAAGAAATAAAAAGTGTTTAATATCAATTGTTGTCCATGTGAATGAAAATTATTATGAAGGCATTATGAAAGGCATTAAGAAAAGCAACATGAAAAGTCTTGTGAAATGTATTATAAAAAGTGTCACGAAAAGATTCTTATCCAACTGAATTGCAAGCTTAGCAAATTAAAATGAAAAGTGAAATGCTCAGGATGTTCCTGTATCCATGAGAAGAGATATGCTCAGGATGTTCTTGTAGCCATGAAAAGAGATATGCTCAGGTTGTTCCTATAGCCATGAGAATAGATATGCTCAGGATGTTCTTGTAGCCATGAAAATAGGTATGCTCAAGTTGTTCCTATGGTAATGGTAACTCGCGTAATGTTACCAAATGAAAAGTAATATGCTCGGGTTATTCCTGTGGCGATTGTATATGGTTCGACCAAAGAAATGGATTATGCTCAGGCTGTTCCTATAGCGACGGATCATTGCTTAGGCTATTCCTGTAGTGAATGATCATGCTCAGGCTGTTCCTGTGGCAATAGATACTGTAAATACCCAGGTTGTTCTTGTGGCAATGAATACTTGACTAAATGGAAAGGATACTCATATTCTTTTTCAAAGATAAAAGAATGAGACGAGATAATGAAACGAAGTAATGAGTTGTGTGTTTACTCTTTTTAAATAAAAGAACGAGTGGAATGATTATCCCTTTTTGTTATATCACTATATATGTCATGCCATGATATGTTAGTGTACAAACCTATTTTTATCCCTATTTTGAAACTGTATTATTATGCATGTGTCACTCGCCAGCTTTTTGCTGATGTTATAAAATTAAACATTTCAGGTAAATGTTATGAAACTTGATCATGATGGACTCGACTGCTTCAAGAGATCCAACGACAAAGACCTCTAGGATCATGCATTTAATCATTATTTGCTTCCGCATTGAAATTAATTAAATAATTGTTTATGAGATGTTGGGTTACACTGATGTGATAGTGGGCTGTTTTAGCCCACATTTATATTTATGGAGTTCAATTACTTTAACCCATATGAATTGGATTTAATTTAGCATATTGATAGCTAAAAATAAATTTAAGGCTTACATGGCTTGTTGGGTTAAGGACCATGATTCATGGCCGGTCACTTTCCCAAATTAAAGTGTGACAAGTTTGGTATCAAAGCATAAATTTAACACTTGAATCATGTTATATCATCATGCATCATTAGTAGAGATTTCGATCCCTAGAGTTCTTATTTATAATTGATCAGTTTAACATTTATATGTTTCTATCCTGTTTTGATCCTCAGCAATATGGCTCATGATGTGATGTAAGTATGTTTCTATATTATCATTAACATTGATTGTAATTACTTAAATTGGAATTAAATGTGTAGGACTTTTAGGGTGTCGTACCCTTATCTTTAGGCGTCTGTTTTAATGGCTTTGAAATCCTATTGGAAACATGTTGTGGATGACGTTGGTTCTAATTGGAAGTCTCAGTAAGTTATCAGATTAGGGAAAACCACCTGATAAGTTGTAGAAAACCAATCGACTTAATGAAACACTCATAGGTTTTAAATGTTTTGGATTGGGGAACCTTTATGAACAATAAAAACATTATGAATATTGATGAACTTTCGCCTGACTCAACTCTAGATGCAGTTGTTGGCATTGTGATAATGAATTTTGTCTTGAGACATGCTACGAATCCTTGTGATGGATAGATTAAATATTTTCTCAGGAAATTTAATTAATCTATACTTTCTTCAGTAGAATGGCTCGCCCTAGACGTGACGTGAATTTGAGGAATGCATCAACTGAGGATGCACAATGTGAACACACACCTGTCACTACCCCAGTAGAACCAGAAACTATCGAAACCCCTGTGGCGCCAGTAGCCACGACTACCCTGATAGCACCAATTATTCTCGAAGCCCCAGCGGCCCCAATTGCTGAAGGAGAACTTCACACTCTCCAGGCTCTGGAAGGCATGATTTCTGGGCGTTAACCTCAAGTGGATAGTGCTGATAGAGCTATGAGCTTAGATAAGGGCTCAGTGTTCAAGAAATTCTTGAAGGCTCATCCCCTGACCTTGAAGGGGTCAACCAACCCCAATTTGAAAATGGT
Organism: Aequorea victoria; assembly: GCA_032361285.1. Taxonomy (NCBI): domain Eukaryota; kingdom Metazoa; phylum Cnidaria; class Hydrozoa; order Leptothecata; family Aequoreidae; genus Aequorea; species Aequorea victoria. The sequence continues at coordinate 2,086 of JAUTBS010085188.1, read as the reverse complement.
GACCGACCATGGATTGTAGGCCTTAGCCCAACAAGGAAAGTAAGCCTTAAACATAAATAAGCTACTATATGCTTAATTAATGATTTAATTCCCTTGAATCTAGATACTTAAAATCCCATTCATAATAAATTGGGTCAACTGCCCAATAAAATTCATAAATGATGTCAATAGCATCAAAGAATCCATATGTCTCAATGTGAAATGATAATGTAATCTATGCGGAAGGAAATGATAATATGATAATGCGATGGTCTAGAGGTCGAGAACATGGATCCCCACAGTAGTCCATCCGCTAGATCTCATCTCACAAGCTACCTAAAAAAGTTATGGAGCTACATCAGTATAAACTCGTGAATGGAATTATGATAGTGCAATACAGTTCTAAAACATGGATAAGGTAAAGTTTATGATAACATAGCATGGCATAGTATATACAACATACGAAACTGGGTAATCACAAACTCTTCAATTCGTCTCTTCTCAAATCATTTCATTTTCTTTCATTTGAAAATATATTTCTCTTTTTTATTTTCCTTCAAAAACACATGCATTTTCCTTCTCAAAATGGACGTCAAGTGTCCTCATATCGTATAATAACAATATCATAAAAATAATGGTAAAGGCGACATGCTCAACAAGAGTGGGAATAAATATTCCAGCAACAGAAATAATCTGCGCAAATAAAGTATCAATGCCAATTTACTCGGGATCTATTGACCCTTGGATCCAAATATCGACCTTAGAGTCACCATGGGTTTGCGCCCAAGACTTTTTCCTAATCGATTCTAGTTAAGGTCACCGAACTCCCCCGGGCTGTTCCTTAGCCGTTGAGTCAACTAAGGTCAACGCGAAATCGAACCGGTGCTTTTTCTTAGCTGGCCAAAGTCATCCCTAAAGAAAAACTATCATTTGCTCTTTTCCATACCCCAAGAAGTCACATCTCAATCCACACCATATATAAGTAAAAGAATAAACTTCTTTTTTTTATGCTTTAAAACTTTTATGCCATAAATTTGCAGAACAGTATATCATACATAACAATAAAAAGTATTTAAATAAATATAATTTCTTTTAAAGCATTTAAAAATTAATTTTTATTTAAAAAACTTGAAGTACACTAAAAACCTTTCCTTTAAAATAATTTTGGAGAATGGGAAATTTTACTGCAAGATAATAGCATGATCCACTCACTTAATATCCAAGCTAATCTCTACTGAATAAAATGATGCAAACTATCTCAACCTAATATAATGAAATAACACAAAACATTAACAATGCTAAATAATCTACTTAGAACTATCAAACGGTCCCTTAACCCATTTAGTATTTCCCATATGTGTTTCTGGTATTTCATTAACTCAAATTAATTCATTTTATCCTGTAACCTGATGCCCAAACAGGGCCTAGGCATTAGGATTAATTTTAGGAATTTAATTCAAGTTTTACCGACCATGAGTCGACACCAAAGGCCTTGTGTCGACTCATACAGATCACAACGTAGGGCTGAGTCGACACCCAGAGAATCTGGGTCGACTCAGGGGGTAGGGGTATCACGGCATGCACTATAAGTCGACACCCAGAGGGTTTAGATCGACCCAAAGTGGTCTGCTAAGCCTTACAAGGGCCTGTGGGTCCACTCATGGGGTCTGTGAGTCGACCCAAGGGGTCATGGGTGTCATGGGTTGATGCCAAGGGGGCTGGTGTTGAACCTTAGGCACAAAAGTGTTCTGTGAGTTGACACACAGAGGCTATAAGTCGACTCATGGGCCAAAACAGAGGCAATGGGTTGACCCAATCACTACGTGAGTCGACCCAAGGGTCCAGGGGGTCTCGGCATAGTCTCGTGAGTCGACCCAAGGGGTCTTGTGTCGACTCAAGGCAGGGCACACACCCTGAGTTGACTCATGGAGGCCATGAGCCGACACCAAAGTATGGGGGTCTTCTCCTTCATTGGTTGGGTCGACTCAACCGAGGCATGAGTCGACCCATCTGTTCGAGGCAGGCATTGAAGGTTGTTCAAGTTTCAGTTTTTCTTTTTTTTGGATTCTTTTCCCATTTTAAACAATATTAATTATGCATTATCATG
>JAUTBS010085078.1:0-13098 GCA_032361285.1 Aequorea victoria | reverse complement strand
GTCTCAAACTTGGCGTAATTTTCTTAAGTCTTTTTCTTCTTTACTTTGATCACTCACTTCTCTAGGGTTTAGAGAACTTATATTCTAGGGTTAGAATCCCTCATCAACCATTTAAAGTAATCCTACATCTTCATTTGATGTTCAGTGCATAATGGTCGTGTCGTGAAAAGTGAGGCGTCACACCAGTGGCTTCCAGTAGCCTTTTCTATTTTTTTTCCTGCTTTAAACAGTATGTTTTATATTCATCGACTGCACTGATATGCCGCCATCTCCCACTTTTGATATGCCTTTAAATACAAGTATGCATAGAAAGCTTTAGTTTTAGGTTAGTTTTTATTTCCTTGTTTGCTTTTTAATGTTCTCTCTTCAACCCCCTTTCTGTATGTGTTGTTTTTGATAAATTTAAGATAAGAACAAAACGGAACGGCTAAGTAGAGGCTAGTCTTTGGATCGGGCGAGAGGGGTGCCTAACACCTTCCCCTTTCGTACCCTAGCTCCCAAACCATTTTCTCTAGTAAGGACGGACTAGTTTCCTTAAAAGTTTTTGATTTCTTGGGGGAAAACCCCTATTTACTTTCTTTTCATGGTTCGTTTCGTACACACATTTTCATATCCATTATATGTGAGGAACGGGGGAAGAAAAAGGAAGAGATAGAGGGTGGGCTTTCTCACATGCACCACAAAGAGTAAAGACATATCCACTAGTGGATTTCGAGTCTTTTATATTTGATATCCAGTTTGCATCACTGTATCATTCTAGTACTTCTGTATATTTTGTATAGTGCAGTCCCAAGTCACGGATGTATCCTAAATAGTGAAGTACCCGAATACAATCTTCCAGTGGTTAGCCCATAGATTACTTATATATCTACTAAGTCTGCTTATAGAGTAGGCTATATCAAGTCTTGTACAACTCATTAAGTATATCAAACTTTTAACAATTCGGTAATACTCCAACTGAGGCACACTCTCACTAGTGTTCTTTGATAGATGAAGATTTATATCCACATGAGTTATGGCCACATTCGTATTAGACTTATAAAACTTTTCAAGAATCTTCTTAATATAATGAGATTGAGATAGTACAATTCCATTAGATGTTCTGGAGAGTCTCACTCCCAGAATCACATCAATAAGGCCCATATCCTTCATATCAAATTTCAAGTTCAACATCCTCTTGGTAGATTTGATAATTTTATTATTACTACCAACAATGAGCATATTATCAATGTAAAGACACAAAATGATATAGCCTTCATCTGTGTCCTTGACATAAACACACTTGTCGCATTTGTTGATTCTGAACCCACTAGACAGCATATCACTGTCAAACTTTTCATACCATTGCTTTGGGGTTTGTTTCAGACCATATAATGATTTAACAAGCCTATAGACTTTCCGTTCTTGCCCTGTAGCAGTGAACCCTTCAGGTTTCTCCATGTAAATTTCTTCATTTAAATCCATATTTAGGAAAGTTGTCTTGACATCCATCTGATGTATTTCAAGATTCCGCAAGGCTGCGATTGTTATTATCATCCGAATAGATGTAATCTTGGTGACAGGTGAACAAGTATCAAAGTAATCTAAATCTTTTTTCTGTCTATATCCTTTGATTACAAGTCTAGCTTTATACTTATGTATTGACCCATCAACTTTCATCTTCCTTTTGAAGATCCACTTGTGTCCCAATAGCTTACAACCTGGAGAAAGATCTACCAACTCCCAAGTATGATTTTGTAAGATGGAATCAATTTTGCTCTTAATGGCCTCCTTCCATAAAGAACCCTCCAGGGAGGATACAACTTCTTTGTCACCACATCCCCCTTTATCGAGTCAGTTATGTCGGTATAAGTTGGCTTTGTCCCGCATCCACCGCCGTTCGAGCTCCAACTCGTCGGTAAAGTCGGTATTGCCCCGCAAATTGTGTGAGCCGGTCTTTGTCACCGTATCCCCCTTTATTGAGTCAGTTACGTCAGTATAAGTCGGCTTTATCCCGCATCCACCGCCGTTCGAGCTCTAGCTCTTCGGTAAAGTCGGTATCACCCCTCAACACGACCTCCCTTGCCGCATGAATTCGTCCTCGTCCAAAAAGGTCGCGCTTAGTCTCCCATCCCCTTTTCTTTCTAACCGTAGAGATTTAGAGTCTCGAAGGAAGCCGGGTCCATCCCGCAACCTTTCTTTTGTTTTCATAGCCGTAGAGAGATAAGTCTCGACGGAAAGCCGCGCTACCAAGCCCGTACCCTTCTAGCCGCTTGGCGAAAAGTTTTTTTCCCTTTGGTTACTCTTTAGAAACCCTCCCTTTTTTTATCTGTAGCGATTTAGAGTTTCGATGAAAGTCGGGGCTTCCCGCAACCATTCTTTTATTTTTTTCGTAGAGAGATAAGTCTTGACGAAAGTCGAGCTCCTCCCGCAAACATTTTTTTGTTTTTGCCGTAGAAATACGTCTCGACGGATAGGCCGGTATCGTCCCGTGCCTGTATTTTTCCTTTTTTCTTCACCCATAGAGACTTAGCCTTCTGAGACTCGATGGAGGGGGCAAGTCGGTATCGTCCCGTACCCTCAGATCTTTTCATTTGCCATTTGAGACTGGTCTCAGACGGAAAGCCGAGCTCCATCTCACAAACCTTATTTTTGTCTGTCGTTTGAGACTCCGATCTCAGATGGAAAGCCGAGCTTCAGCTTACAAACCCTTTATTTTCGTCTACCGTTTGAGACTCTAGTCTCATATGGAAAGCCAAGCTCCGGCTCATAAATATTCTTTTTATCTGCCGTTTGATAATTAGAGTCTTAGACGAAAAGATGAGTATCATTACCCGTAACTTTTTTGTTCTTCTTCGGGGTTCTTACGCACTTCTTCGCCGGGTCTTGGCTACCTACCTTATACCTAGTGTTGTTTTCTATTTCGTTCTTCTCATAGGACCGCCTAAAGCTGTAATGTCTTACAAGCTATTTCATCTTCATCTTCTTAGGGTTTATCATTACTTCTTCAAGCTCTGACGTTACGCCTCCCTGGATTCGATTACCGAGTGGAAGACTCAAAGATCAAATTCTAATCTAAAAAGTAATACAATGGCAGGAGATGGCGATGCGAACGTTGCATTGATCCAAACTCTGTCAGAGATGCAACGGGCTTTGGAAGGCATGACCCTCACACTCCAAGAGCAGACCCGGGCCTAGGTTCAGTGTCAGACAAAAATTCGGGCCCTTCAGGCTAATCGGGTTCTGGGAATTCACAGGATGAGGCTGGCAACAACTAACTTTGGGATGATGAACAACATGGCATAGATCTCCTAGGAAATAGACCCGCTGCAGGTATTTCTACTGCTACCGCTACTATTATTCCCGCTGCTACCGGTACCGCTACTACTACTGCTGCTACTGCTGCTACCGTTGTGATAGACCCAGCCTTAGCCCGGGAAGCCTTACTATTTGATAAGATAGACAAGTTGAAAAAGGTATTGAGGAAATCCAGAAGGGTCGATGAATACATGCTCGACGTTGAAGGACTTTGTCTATTTTTCGATGCCAAACTGCCCTATAAATTCAAGATGCTAGTCATGGAAAAATTTAACGGTACCAGATATCCTAAGATTCACCTACGGATGTATGTCGGTACCCTATCTCCCATGGGTATCGACGATCAACTGAAATCACAACTCTTCTACCGGTCCCTCTCAGGGGCCGCTCAACGTTGGTTTCTAACCTTAGAGGCCACCCGAACCAGAACTTGGGAAGATATTGCCACTGCTTTCGTCGGGCAGTACAATTATAATGTCGAGCTGGATGTGACTATAAGGGAGCTGGAAACTACCAAATAGAACTCTCGGGAAGCTTTTATTGACTTCCTTACCCATTAGAGGGGTAAAGCATCCAAGATGACCAATCGGCCTACAAAGAAAGAACAGGTCCGAACAGTGGTAAAGAACTTGCAACCTCAGTTTAGAAAGTACCTCATTACTCACCTGCTCATGACTTTTGAGCAGTTGTTTGATACAAGTATCCAGATTGAGGATGTCCTCTAGTTAGGAGAAATTGAGAGAATAGAGGTCAGAATAGAAGTCAAGATCGAGACAGGTACGAGTCAATAGAGAGCCCAAAAACACTATCAAAGTCCAAACTATTAGGGGCAGAACTACCAGGGGCAGAACTACTACCCGACCAACCAGGTTAGCCCGAACCCGCCTAACAATAACATGTTGGGAGCCGCAGAAGTAAACCTTATCAATCCTCAACCATTAAACCCTCAACCATTTAACCATCAGCCATTCAACCCTCAGTCATTCAACCCTTAGCCGAGGCAGTTCAGGCCACCATCTGCATTCCCACTAGTCCAGAGAGTATTCAACAAACTAAGTGTTCCTCTCTCTGTGCTATTCCCGAGGTTGTAGGAGAAAGGGCACTTGAGCCCCCTCGCACTAACACCTATTCCAAATCCACCTCCTGCTAGTTTCAACCCTGGAGCATACTGTGAATACCATCAAATGCTTGGGCATCCCTTTCAGTACTATATGAAGCTTCGGCATAAGATCCAAGATTTGATTGATATCAAGGTAATCCCGCCCCAATGACGGCTAAGCTTAATGTTACCACCAATCCACTGCCGAATTATATAAATTCACCCTCTCTGAACATAAACCATATCCATTCAGTTTCTCACTGCTATGATCCCAGCATTTATATCTGTCTGAAAGGGACTGTTAGACCAAGTTCACCTCTCCCAGAAGGAAACTTTCTATGCTTTTTGGATATAGAAGAAATTTTGGATGTTGAAGAGAATGACTTTGAAGAGCTGGAGAACGTAGAGGAAATGATGGAGGAATAGGATAATATGGAAGCAAATAATGAGGTACATGTAGAATTTTCCTTCTATGACCCCAACATAGACGTTGGCTTTGATGGATGGATGTCGTCAGACAAATCAGAGGAGATATGCACAGACGGCGAGTTTGATAGAAGCGAGGAGTGGAATAACCCCGATGATGATGACATTTCTACTTCTGGCACCCTACCAGGGAGTATCTGATTAAGAATAAGATCTGAGACGGGAATGGAAGCAAGAATCAAAACAGAAGAAATAGAACCAGGGACAGTAGCAGAAATAGAAGGAACATGATTTGGGATAGGAACAGAAGCAAGAACAAAATTAGAACCAGAACCAGAAATAGAACCAAACTATAAATAGAAATAGAAACGAGAACAGAAGCACATATATAAGAAGAGTCAATAATAGCAGTGGGATCCAGAAAGGATTCAGAGTCAGAACCCAAGAAAGAGTCTAACAGCTAGACTCAAACTGGGCCTGAATGGGCAGTATAGGAAAGAAGGCAAGACTTTTTTGTTCTATGGATTTTTGGAACCATAGATTGATGAGGGGTCTGGGCAGAAAACACATGGGCTAAAGATATTCTTTGAACACTAGCTGACTGATAGCAAGCCCGAGAAGGACGAAATAGAAGACGAAGGCGTAGTAGAGAAGTCACGCAGAAAAGACTAGGCGGAAGATCTGGAAGAATTCACGTTGGGGTCGCTCTTTGAGGAAGCAGCTCCTATACACACGGAAGAAGCCGCAGAAGAAGTCGCCATACTGGGCAGCGACAATCCAATCGACTGTTCCATATTAATAATAAGCGAGGTTAGCGTTGTAATAAGAAATTGGACCTACGAATATAATGTTCTGAATGAAGTAGATAATGAGTCAGAGTCTGAGTCAGACTCGTCAACATCTACAGAGTCAGAGTCCAGTGGTGAGTCAGCTGAGCATCCACCTGTTGGGGTGTCTCGGTCTTCTGTTACAACCAGGTACATATCGAAATCTGTAACCCTCGATGACAGTTATAATAATACGAAGAACTCTTTTGGTTACCCTGCTGTACTTCCTTATGAATATTTGATTGCTGACTCGGATGATTTTGATGGGGCTGTTCCCTAGGACCTAAAACTTTTAAATGAAAAAGAAGAGGAAATGCATGCTAAACCTTTAATTGAAGAAACTTTTTCAATAAACCTGGGTACTGAGAAAGATCTACAAATGGTCCAGATCGATTCAGCTTTATCAAATGATGAACGTGAGTCATTAATCGAATTATTAAGGGAGTTTAAAGATGTCTTGGTGTGGTCATACGCAGACATGTCCAGAATTGACCCAGATATAGTCCAACACAAAATACCCCTTTACCCCGATGTCAAACTCGTGAAACAAAAGCTGAGACGTGTAAGACCAGATTGGGCCCTCAAAATCAAGGAGGAAGTTACCAAACAAGTGAACGTTGGCTTTCTTCAAGTGACAGAGTACCCCCAGTGGGTGGATAATATTATCCATGTGACAAAGAAAGATGGTCGGGTGCGAGTTTGTGTTGACTTTCGAAATCTTAACAAAGCAAGTCCTAAAGACGACTTCCCTGTGCCACATATAGACGCCCTCGTGGACAACACTGTCAGACATGCACTGTTATCATTCATGGATGGATTCCCGGGTTACAATTAGATTCTCATGGCCCTTGAAGATAGAGAAAAGACTACGTTCACCACTCTTTGGGGAACCTATTGTTATAGAGTTATGCCTTTCAGTTTGAAGAATTCAGGAGCCACGTATCAGTGTGCTGCAACGGCATTACTCCACAACTTGTTACATAAGAAAGTGGAAGTATATGTCGATGATATGATCATCGAATTTAAAAACCATGAAGAACATATCCCAGCCTTAGATAAATTATTTGAGAGAATTCAGAAGTACCAAATGAGACTGAACCCACAAAAGTGTGCTTTTCGAGTTATAGTAAGCAAGATGTTGGGATTCACCATCACCCAAAGAGAGATAGAGGTGGATCTTTCCAAGATTAAGGTAATTCTGGAGATGCCTTACCCGAGGACGGAAAAAGAAGTTAGAGGATTCCTAAAAAAATAAAAGAGACAAAACAAAAAAAAGGAAAGAGAAGAATTCAGTTCATCAGTCGTTTCATCTCGAAACTGATTACAACCTATGAACCACTTTTTCGTTTACTCAGAAAGAATACCAAGTTCCAATGGGATCATCATTGTCGGAATGCCTTCGAGTCAATCGAAGAGTACTTACAAAAGTCTAGAATGTCACACCCCAATTTGAGAGCTGTGATCGGCCATTAATCATGAGCCTTGGCCCACTGAATCAAGAAAGCCTAACATGAAATTAGCTAAATATATGCTAATTATTAGTTATTTCACAGGTTTAATTAAATAAAAATTCATAAATTAAATTATGAGATTAAATTACCCATCCAAAAATCATATCCATAAACTGGGGCAAAACAGCTCAAAACATCCTGACAATAATGTCATTCAGAACTATAATTAAATAATTAAATGTTTTAAGCTATCTAGATGTGAAAGCAGAAATGATAAATGCAAATGAATACTCCTAGAGGTCGTGTGGCGGATCCCATGCAGAGCTCGAGTCCAATCCCATGCCTCAGCCCTGAAAAATTGAAAAGTTTGAATACTACATCAACAATGCTGGTGAATGATGTACGCATAGTAAGATACAGTTTTAAAATAGGGAATAAAATATGCTGATAAAAGGAATATAATCATGGCAATGAATAAAAAGTATAGACAAATAGGATGATCATACCACCCAAAACTTCTTTCTGTTCAAAATATTTATATTTTTCTTTTCTTTTTTTCTCGCATGATCTCGCTAACAAGATGAGTCACTCAATAAATCTCAGGCAAGACAGCAGAAAAGTCCATAACAAAATCCTCGCATATAAAGATATGCTAATAACATAATAATGTCCAATATAGTAATACTGGTGTAACGATATGATCATAAAATGAAATGGAAAAACCATCCACAGGAACAACATCCTGGGTAATAATAGTAACCAATGCCAACATCTTAAACTCGAGGCTGCCTCGGCCCATTGGATCCAACATCGAACAGGAGTCACCTCAGGATGGCGCCTGAGGCTTTTCCCACTGACGATTCTAGTTCAGGTCACCGGAATCCCCGGAGTGTCACTTGAACTGTTGAGTAAACTTAGAGTCACCACGGATTTGGACCGGGTCTTTTTCCTAGTTGGCCAGAGTCACCTCCGTAGAGGACTTTTTCCTGAGCTTTCACATGGTCCCAATACATACATCAAGATCTCACCATAAATTGATGATAAAATATTTTTAGCATTTTTAAACAGTTCTACCATGATTTTTGTAAAGAAAGATAATACAGGTAATGCATTGCAGTTAAAAGGTTTTGAAAGCATACATAGAGTTTTTAATTAAAATAGTTTTGGGGGAATAAGGAGATTTTTGTTGAAAGATAATAGCATATAGTCACTCACCTGTTGTTTGAAGAATTAAATGGAATGAACTAGCCAAGGACGTAACCTACGTCAACCTGATAATGAAATGTACAAACCACAAATAAATAACGAATGGTGATAACGGTTTAACTATTAAAACGAACCCTTACCCGTTCATTAGAATTTTAATCTTTGTTTTTGGTTTAATTAGATTCTTATTCAATTTAATGCATTACTTGAATTGATGCCCAAACGGCATCTTAACCCATTTAAATTTATTTTACAATATTTTCTGGTTATTAAGTTAATTACTAATTAATTCTAACTTATTATTCAACTATTATTCAATAAGGTCTTAATTTCATTCAAATATATTTTTAGTGTTAAATTAAGTTTTAATAACTTAGTTCAGTATTAGTTTCTTGCCAAACAAGTCTTAAGCAGTGGGTTTAAAATAGAGAAGAGCCAAAAATTGTCTCTAGATGTCACCGTTCGGACGCCGGGGGTATCCCGTCCGGACGAAAAACAACAGAGAGGGGAAACGATTTAAGGGTATCACCGTCCGGACGCCGGGCGACCTCCGTCCGGACGAAAAATAACCAAGACTGATTCTTTTGGGCAGACGAACTTCGTCCGGATGCTGGTGTGTTCCGTCCGGACGGAACACACTAGAGAGCTCGAATCAAGGACTTTCAGTGACTTGTTTTTGCTTATATTTTAATTTCTTTCTCCATGTTTTATGTTTTTAAGCTCTATATGATTCATTTTATTATGTTTCTAAGATGATTCTATATTTAAAAACATATTTAAAGTGTCAAAGGCTTGATTTTTCTATTGTGTTGTAATGTATATATCTAGAGAGAGAATTTGTATATATATGTTTATATACATTATGATTATATGTGTGAACTAGTGAATATATACCAATCTACATTTAAGATTTCGATTATATTAATCGGTGAGCACATTAATCGATTAAACCATTTTTCATTTAACAAACAAAGATTTTTATGTGATATAAATATATATATATATATATATCATGGTATATATATAAAACAGAGGAAGAAGAGAGGAGAACCAACCGGAAGAGACGATGAATCGCAAACGACGGCGGCGTCCTGCAGTGGTGGTTCAGCGGTGACAATGGGGCCGGTGCACGGTTGAACGAGAGAAAGAGAGAGGCTAAGAGCAAAGGAATGGGCTAGAGAAGAGAGGGGGAGCAGAGGAAGAATAGATGTGAGGGAGAGGACTGGTGTGAGAGAGTGTGTTGTGAGGGAGAGAGAGCAGATCGTGAGAAATATGAGGGAAGGTGAATTTTAATTTGGGAAGAATACTGATTTTATGGAACTACATCCCTGATTTCCTCAACCAACTCAATCTTACCAATTTTTTGAATTTTGTGCCATACATATCCCAGCATAAAAGGAATTATCCTATATTCAAAATTCTGCTATCCTTAATTAATTATTTCCTGCCAATTTCTAAATTTTCTGACTTATGTTAACAATTTAATTTATTCTATTAATAAAAATATTCAAAATATTTACCATTTCAGTTAATTACATTTTTAGTCAGTTAATTTGTTTTAATTAGTTAATTTATTATTTTATTTGATTATGTTTTATTTAGTTAGTTAAATTTTAATTAATCAATTTAATTATTAATAATTAGTTTTAAAATAAAAAGAATTTTACTGGGTTTTACATTAATTCTCGTCCAACATCTTTTTCAGCTTCTTTCCGATCAAGGATTGATGTAGATCCCTTTGATACAGGATGTCATCAATCCGCATCTTTCATAGAGCGTAATTGATGTCGTTGAACTTTGTGATCTTGACCTTATTTTCTTTCGTCATTTGAATGATCCCTAATCTCTGAACCTTACTTTAATACCAATTGTTGGGGATTGAATTACTTTCAATTCACCCACAGATCGAGATTAATCGGATAATAACAAGAATGAAATAATCATAAGAACAATCACACAACACATAATTTACGTAGTTCGACAAACCGTGTCTACGTCTACGGGCTCACACACTTTCACTATGATCAAGAAGAACACAAAAGTTTCTGAGAAGTTTGGAATTTTCTCTGATCTCTCTTATGACGACTAGGGTTACAATGGTTCAATATATATAGGCAATAGAAATTAGGTCAAGAAGGAAAAGAATGCGCGCTTGCAGGTCACTTTTGTTCGAACGAGATTAGTTACCATCTGGACGCCACTTAACGTAGAAAACTCTCTCTTTGGCTGTCCGGGCGGCCTTGACCTCCGTCCGGACGGAGATATGCAGAGAACTTCTGGTGCTCTCTATTTCCTTTCCTTCTGGACGACACTCAATCCCGTCCGGTCGGAGCTTCTGTTTCCAAACTCTTTTTACTTCATTCCCAACAGCAGTGTGGGCCCTCCCTGTTAGCTCGTCTGGGGTGAGTGGTGGTGGCCAGAGGCGGCTCCATTAATAAGTGAAAGTGTTCAATTGAATACCCTAATTTTTTTAATTTATATATATGTATATATGTAAGTTTTTTATTTGTATTGATAATTTAAAGGTTTGAACACTTTGTCAAAAGGTTTGAACACTTTAATTGACTTTTTGAACACCTGATCCAAATGTCTAATTACTCAATAAAAATTATAAAAAGCTGATTGCGTAACCAAATGGGAGATCAATATTAGATGAATGATTTTTGGTTATATATATTGAAAAATATGTATTTGACAATATTGATAACGAGGCTATCATACAATGATTTCAAAATATAAAAAATCGTCTAGAACAATTGTAAAAATTCATCTATCTACAAGTTTTCGAGAGTAATTGTAAAAGTCCATCTATCTACAAATTTTTTTGTGGAAAAAATTGTATCAATATATTAAATTTCTCTTGTATTTGAGATTTGAGAAGTTTGAATTAGTTAATTTATTAAAAATAGATTATTATTATTGGTATATGTATTTTTTTTTAATTTATAAAATTTAAATTCTTGACTGTCTACCCTTAAAAAAAATTTGGAGCTACCATTGATGGTGACCGTGGAGTGGTGGTGGGGGCAATGTTGGCGGCACGAACAATAACAACGAGGGCAATAGTGGCAGCGACAACGAGTATGACAACAACAACGACGGTGGCATCAACAGTGACATGATAATAGTGGTGCTGGAGTTGATGTAGTGGTGTATTAATAATATTTCTTATTAAGTATAAAAAATATTTTTCGTCGTTATAAATTAACAAATATTTTTTACTAAAATTAATTTATTTTTTATTAATTTTTAATTTTTACATCAAAAAAATATATAAAATATTTTTGGGTGAAACAAAGTGAGTGTAAGAGATTTGCTTAGGTGGCGTTTGATAACGTTTACGTTTTCTATTTTTTATTTACGAAAAAATATAACGTAAATACGTTTACGTTTTTGTATAAATATAAATTATAAACATATTTGATAAATTATAAACATGTATAAACATAAACACGTTTACATTTACCCATGCCAATCGGCACTGACTTTAAGTTATATAAACATGTATAAACACAAACATAAACACGTTTAAACATGCCAAGAGGGTCACAAACATGTTTACCCAAATCTTTGTATAAACATAAATTATACATGATGAGTATATATTAATCGGTCGGGATGGATCGACCGAGAGGGTATAGTCATCCCGCTCAGTCTGGAGGACCTGACCGACTGAGCGAGATGCTAGTATTAAGCCACCGAAGTTAACGCCGACAATCTCGCCGACAATCACTCGAACGTTTATCTCCTTAGGAAACTGTTGGCCAGATCGAGGCGAATTCCGAAATCCACGCCTGGAACCAGATCCTTGGGGATTCTTTCCTATCTATCTATCTAAGGTTTCCAAATCCAGAAACTCTTATAAATAGATGGCACAGTCAACCTCAATAGGGGGTCTCTCTCTCTCTCTCTCTTCTTCTTCTACAGTTTGATCTATTCCATATAGGTCGTTACCTCTCTTAAAAACTTGCCTTCTGACTTAAGCATCGGAGGATCTCAGGCCGGTACCATACCGGTGCCTAAGATTCTAACTTTTTGTAGATGATATTCGAAGGGAAGACGAATCGTTCGGCTACACGGATCATTATCAGACCATTCGAATTCAGGTATCAACATTTGGCGCCGTCTGTGGGAATGATTTCGATATTTCCATCATCTGGTAAGCTGATCCTCGAATGGTCAATACACGATCCATGGCTTCCGAAAGAAATCGCCATCAAGATAACCCCCGTGGAGTTCAACCCACCAACGTTGAACAACAACTACAAGATCTGACGCAGCTCATTCAAGGCCTGGTTCATCAAAGCCAGGCCCTCACCCAAAGGCTAGATGAGCAGGCCCATTTACTGCCCATTCCCCCTCTCCCTCCTCAGGTTCCCCATCCCCAAGGGGGACAACCCGCGGTCGAACACCCCGATAACCAGGGGCGAAGGGAAGAGGCGGAGCCGAATGTAAATGAAGGTGTGGCCAAAAGCAGAACTCAACCTTAGAATTACAACCAAAACCCAGCCCACGTCGGGAACGGCCGACTTGAGCAGACTGAAGCTTCCACTGCTGTGGAGGTCGAACTCAAGGATGTCAAAAATCAACTCAACGATATGATGGCAGCCATGAAGGGAAAGACTGCAGCTGTTGTGGATGACCTCGTCCATAAGAAGGACCTACCATTCTCCTCGGCCATCATGACCGAGCCGTTACCATCCAAATTCAGAATACCCCAGATAGAAGCCTTTGACGGATTGAAGGACCCCCTGGATCACTTGGAGACGTACAAGGCCTACATGCACCTGCA
>JAUTBS010084968.1:0-12665 GCA_032361285.1 Aequorea victoria | reverse complement strand
ATCGATCCTAGCCGTCAGCCATTGCACGTTGGACGACCGAGATTGCTCATTTTTCAGAACCATTGAATCCAGTTGTTTGTTTTAATTGGACAATTCGTCCTTTGCCTATATATGTGTAGAGGGTGGCTCTCTCATCCTTTTTACATTTTGCATTCTTGTCTCATAACTCCGAAATTTCCCAGCGATCTCTGCCTTCCTCTCCGTGAAGATCTCTGCAAAAATCTCTCTTCCTCTAGTCGAAGTCGCCCATTCTCACTTTTCATCAGTAAGTTTCCTCGCTCCCTCTCATTCTTTTTCTTCTTCGTTCGAGCGCCCACATCCTCGAAAAACCAACCCTTGCTTCTTCGAGCTCTAAACTAGAACTCCTGCCTTATCCCCGCCTTTTCCCTCCATCTCCCTTTTTCTTTGTTAATAGGGTAGCCTCGTTTTCCAGGAAATCTTCTCTCTCTCCTCCTCTCGAATTTTTTCATTTTTGACTACCCTTTGTTCGGTCTAGCCATTAGGGAAGCCTCCACCATTGTTAGATTCTTAAACGGGGGACTATGGAATATCCTCAAGAAATTCGATCCTCCGAGACCAATATTTCCCCCTCTGATTCCGAGACCTCTATCTCGGTTCCGAGGTTCGTCACCCCTCTAGCCCAAGTCCTCTTATCGCATGACGGTGATGAGACTTCCATTTCTGTTGCCCGCCTCTTTGAGGAGGGTAGTCAACTCTTCATGGCTGAGGTCATTCCTTCTACCTCCCCAGCCTCTGATATAGAACGCTTGCGTGAGAATTTTCCAATTCCTTCATCCGTGGTCTGTAGGGTCCCAGAGCCTGATGACCGAGCGTGCTCTCGCTCGCTGGGGGAGGTGTGCTTGTATGAGCATGCATTTGCTGTCAGCCTACAACTATCCTTCCCTAGGTTTATTCAAGAGCTTTTAGACTTCTTAGGATTAGCTCCAGGCCAACTTATGCCCAATGCCTGAAGGATTCTCTTCGGCACTATTATCTTATGGGAGGAGGCCAGTGGTGGCCGATCCCACCTCACCATTGAGGAGTTTCTTCACTACTACCAGCCTAAGAAAAAATAACCTGGGTGATATTTCTTTCAATCTCGATCTGATGACCGAGCACTAATCTAAGGTTGCCCCTCCTCCAACAAATATTGGAATGAGAGGTACTTCTTTATTTTTTATGAGGGATAGGAGTTTCAGCATTCAGAGGAGGTGGGTCCCCATACTCCTAGGGTCATCTCATATTAGGGGCAGCCTCAGTCGGGGAATATCTCTACCGAGCCCCTTATAGATAGCGAGACAAAAGCGAGGGTGAAGGTGGCTCGGGACTTCTACTCTAGATCTTTCAGCTTCCTGGTACCCCTCAGAGGCTGAGTTCTCAGCTGCTCAGCCCTGTTGCCCCCAGTGAGGATCTTCTCTCTTTATTTATTTTGTTAGTTTTCTCTTCTGTCATCTTTTAATTTTTCATTTCACTTGTTTCTGATTTGCTCAATTTTTTGGGTTTTTTTGAGCAGGAATGTCAAAAAGGCCAGAGAAGGCCCATCTTAAAAAAGTGCGGGCTCAGCTCGCTGGAGAAGTCGGGGCTTTTGTGGCCAAGAAGCCAAGGAAAACCCCTCACTCGACTACCAAGGTCCCAACGACCGACGTGGTGGAAATTGATCCAGAGGATCATCTACCGTCGGGCCCCACTCCTTCAGTGGAGATTGCTCCAGCCCCTATTCCGACGGAACCCACAACTTTCAGCCTGCCACTTGCCCTTGGTCCCTCGGCAGCTGCTGCTCGCCCTCCTGCCTCGGGCCCTTCTACCTCTGCTCTGCCTGAGAAGATGTTGATTAACTTCAACATAGCCCGAGCGAAGATGACAGATTTTGTTGGGGACTTGAGCCCCTTCTTTTTAGAAATTGGGACGGCTCCCATGGCCAAGGAGCTAATCCTTAACCTTACCAGGGTAAACCTCTAATATCTCAGTTCTTTTTTTATTTTTACTTCTTGTTAGTTGACTTCGTTCAGTGTGTCTGTTTTGTAGGCCTATGCTCGGGCGATCCACTTATTGGGCCGATGCTACCAGCGTAAAGCCCTTGCTGCTAGTGAAAGCAAGAAGGTCTTGGCCTTGCAGTCAAAACTTGCAAAACTTGGCAAGGATCTGAAGAAGGCCAAGGCCGAGACACAAAGGGCCACGGCCCAGGCCAAGGAGGAGGAGCAAGCAAAGATCAAGGCCGAGAGAGAGAAAACCTTGGCCGAGTAAGAGAGGACCCGCGTTAAGGAGAAGGTCAGGAAGATAGAGGCAGCGGTGACGGCGATAAAAAGAAAGGCTACAAACGCCCAAGCTCGAGAATCTGAGTCCTCAGCCAAACTGGCGAAGGCCGAGCAGAAGGCGGTCGAGGCCTTCAAATCCTCAGAAGGCTTCAGTCTTGAGACCACTGAATACTATGTCAGTGATTTCAATGCCATAAAGGCTCGAGCCGTCGCTACCTTTAAGGAGATTGACTTCTCCTCCTTCCTCTGGAATGATGATGAAGAGGCCAAAGGCTCATTAGCTGAGGAAGGAAAGACTTCTCCTCCACCCTCCTAGCTTTTATGTAAAAGTTTTTGTTTATATATTCTTTTTGTAAGAACAATTCTACAGAATGAATGAAAAGTAATTTTTGAATGCCTTCGCTTTAGTCTAAATGAATGCTTTACTTTTATTTTTTATACTTTTGTTAAGTGTTGGATGTCTCGGTCATTCTTCTTGGATGACTTCTTCTCTTTTGCATTTTTGTTTTACTAAGTGTTAAATATCTCGGTCAATCTTTCGATTTATGAATAGAATACTTCGTTTTCTGGATGATGTCATATATTTTTTCCTTTAAATTTTTTTAAGTGTTGGGTATCTCGGTCGGGATTTCTAGTAGCCCTATCCCTGTTCTGACCGACCAAGTTATGGGGTAGTGGGATTTATCAAGTATTTAATGCCTCGATCGGATTCTCAAACAATCTGACCACCAGACCCTGAAATAATCTGGTAATTTTTTTCTAAGTCTTTAGATTCTCGGTCGACCTCTTTAATTAGCCCGACCTTTGATTAATCTGTCTAGATCCTAAAGCAGTCTGATTGTAGGTTTTACCTATTTTTAAATCTCAGTTGGTCTATTTAAGGCTTTGTTTGGGTCCTTAGGCGATCCTGCCATTCTTTGATCGACCTAATTCTCGAGCAACTTGGTTGTTAAACTTTTGTAAAAGTCTTTGAGGCCTCGATTTGGTCCTTAGGTGATCCAATCATTTTTTGGCCGACCAGATCCTCAAGCGATCTGGTTGTTGAGATTTTGTCAATATCTTTGAGGCCTCAGTTGGATCCTCATGCGATCCAACTGTTCTTTGGCCAACCAAATCCTTAGGCGATCTAGCTGTTAAACTTTTGTCAATGTCTTTGAGGCCTCAGTTGGATCCTCATGTGATCCAACCGTTCTTTGGCCGACCAGATCCTCAGGCGATCTGGTTATTAAACATTATAGAAGTCTTTCAGGCCTCGGTTGGATCCCCAGGCGATTCAACCATTTTTTGGCCGACTAAATTCTCAGGCGATCTGGCTGTTGAACTTTATAGAAGTCTTTCGGACCTCGGTTGGATCCTCAAGCAATCCAACCGTTCTTTAGCCTATCAGATCCTCAAGCAATCTGGTTGTCGAACATTGTAGACGTCTTTCAGGCCTTAGTTGGATCCTCAGACGATCTAACCTTTTTTAGCCTACCAGATTCTCAAGTGATCTGACTGTTGAACTTTGTAGAAGTCTTTTAGGCCTCGGTTGGATCCTCAGGTAATCCAACCGTTCTTTGGCCTACCAGATTCTCAAGCGATCTGGCTATTAAACTTTGTAAAAGTCCTTCGGGCCCTGATTGGATCCTTAGGCGATCCAACCGTTCTTTGACCTACCAGATGCTCAAGCGATCTAGCTATTGAACTTTGTAGAAGTCTTTCGGGCCTCGGTTGGATCCTTAGGCGATCCAACCGTTGTTTAGCCTACCAGATCCTCAAGCGATCTAACTGTTAAACTTTGTAGAAGTCTTTCGGGTCTCGGTTGGATCCTCAGGCGATCCAACCGTTCTTTGGTCGGCCAGATCCTCAAGTAATCTGGTTGTTGAACTTGTGTAGAAATCTTCAAGACCTTGGTTGAATCCTGAGGCGATCTAATCGTTCTTTGGCCGACTAGATCCTTAGGCAATCTGTTTGTTGAACTTTTAAAATCTTTGAGGTCTTGGTTAAATCTTCAGGCGATCCAACTGTTCTTTGGCCGACCAGGTTCTCAAGCGACCTGGCTGTTAAGTTTTTGTAGATGTAGAATTTGTATAGAAAAAATAAAGGTGATAAAGTATAAAAAGGATACTTTTATTACAGTCGTTTTACATGCTTTCTTATTAGTAGTATTTTCTAAGATGGTCGGCATTCCATGTATGTGGAAGTATCTTTTCGGTCGCGTCTTTCAGTCGATATACTCCATATCTTACTTGTTCTTCAACTTGATAAGGTCCTTCCCAGCTTTTCCTCTTGGGGATCTTTAGTGGTGAGAGAAACCTTTCGGAGGACCAAATACCCTCTTCTGAATTCTCTCTTTCTAACATTGTTGTCATAATATTTCTTCATTTTATGTTGGTAGACAGTCGTTTTGAGAGTTGAAGCTTCTCGAATCTCATCTACTTGATCTAAGCTTTCTCAGAGATCTTGGTCATTTTTGTTTTCGTCGAAACTAGTGGTTCGATGATTTTCTAGACCGATCTCAACTAGGATGACTACCTCGCTCCCAAAGGTGAGCATTAATGGGGTCTCCCCCGTTGGAGTTCGTACTATCGTTCGGTATGCCCAAAGGGCATTCGGGAGCTCTTCGGCCCATAGGCCTTTGGTTGACTCTAACTTTGTCTTGATCATTTTCAAAATTGTTTTATTGGTTACCTCGACCTACCTATTATCTTGGGCGTGGGCAGGAGACGAGTACCAATTTTGGATGCCCAGTCGTCTATAGAACTCTCTGAAACCCTTCTCGTTAAATTGCTTGCAATTGTCAGTGATGATGCTTCTCGAGATTTTGAATCGACATATGATCGACTTCTAGATGAAGTCAATTGCCTTCTGCTCAGTAATTTTGGCCAACGGTTCTGCCTCTACCCACTTGGTGAAGTAGTCGATTGCTACTATCAAAAATTTCACCTGACCTTTCCTGGTCGAGAATGGTCCTACTATATCAATTCCCCATTGGGCGACTGGTCCTATCAAAAATTTTACCTGACCTTTCCTGGACATACGATCAACTTCCAAATGAAGTCAATTGCCTTCTGCTCAGTAATTTTGGCCAACGATTCTGCCTCTACCCACTTGGTGAAGTAGTCGATTGCTACTATCAAAAATTTCACCTAACCTTTCCTGGTCGAGAATGGTCCTACTATATCAATTCCTCATTGGGCGAATGGCCATGGGGTGGTAATTACAGTGAGCTCCTCTGGTGGCTGCCTGAGGATGATTGTGAATCTCTGACATTTATCACACTTCTTGACAAATTTCTCTGTGTCTTTTTGCACCGTGGGCTAGTAGTAGCCGACCCTTAGAATTTTTCTTGATAAGGCCCGACCACCTGAATGGTTGTCGCAAATCCCCTCATGTATTTCTTTTATTGCGTACTTTAACTCCTCCTTTGAGATGCACTTTAGGTAAGGTACCGAGAAGCCACGTTTGTATAGATTGTCGTCGATGAGTACGTGCTTGCCCGATATCTTAGCTTTTGGCATCGGTTTTGTTATTCAGTAGCTGATCACTTCACAAAAAATTGATAATGTCTTATGCCTAGACCATACAGACCTGTGCCATGTTGAGTGCTATCTGCATCTCCTTTTGAGCGATGCTCGGCTGAGTTAAATACTCTGTCAGTACTCATCGGCCCATCTACCCCTCAGGAGCTGAGTCTAGCCGAGCAAGGTCGTCAGCTCTTTGATTACCTCCCCTAGGGATCATTTCAATTAGGACCTTATTGAATTTAGCCTTGAGATCCTCCATGACAGCTTTGTAGGCTTTCATTCGCTCCTCCCGTGCATCGAACTCGCCCTGTACTTGGCCGACCACCAACTGTGAATTGCTAAGAATTTTTACCTATTTTTCCCCCATTGCAGTGCTAGCCTGAGCCTAGTTATGACGGCTTCGTACTCTGCTTTGTTGTTGGTGGCTCAGAACCCTAAGCGCATAGCATACTCTAGTACTTCTCTGTGTGGGGAGACGAGGACTAGGCCGGCGCCGCTGGAAAGCTGGTTTGTAGACCAATCAACATTTATCATCTATACCTGTCGAGTATTGAAGATGGTCTCGGTCTTTGGATGAACGTCGGTTACCGAACGAGTTTGTGGCTCTTCGGTGGGAGTGGACTCTAGAGTCATGAATTATGCTATAAAGTCTGCCACGACTTATCCTTTTATGGCTGGTCATGATCGATACTAGATGTCGAACTCACCCAGCTCCATCGACTACTGCGCTAGCTGCTTAGAAGTTTTTGGCCTTTGTAGTATCTGTCGCAGTGGCTGGTCTATCAGCATAACTATGGTATGGGCTTGAAAATAGGGGCGCAGCTGCCTAGCCGAGATGACTAGGGAAAATGCCAGCTGCTCTACTTGGGGTATCTGAACTCTATTCCCTGGAATGTTCAGCTGATGTAGTAGATGGGTTTATGGGCCCCTACATCTTCTTGGATGCGGGCCGAGCTGATCGATATTTCTAAAACTGCTAGGTACAGTAAGAGCACTTCTCCGGACACTACTCGAGAAAGCAGTGGTGGAGAGGTCAGGTACACTTTGAGGTCATTGAATGCTTTCTTGCAGTTCTCTGTCCAATCGAACGCTTTCTTCAGGACGTTAAAAAATAGCGCACAACGGTCGGTCGCCTTTGAAATAAATCGATTCAGGGCTGTCAGCCGACCTGTCATCTTCTGCACTTCTTTGACTATTTTTGGAGACGGCATCTCCAATACTGCTCTGATCTTCTCAGGATTAGCCTCGATACCTCGCTTGCTAACCATGAACCCGATGAATTCTCCTCCCAATACACCGAATGCACACTTGGTTGGGTTTAACTTCATGTTGAAGTTATATAGTGCTTGAAAGGCTTCTTCAATGTTCGCAAGATGATCGGTGGTTTTCTTGCTTTTTGTCAACATGTCATCAACGTAGATCTCGATGTTTTGGCCGATCTGCTTTATGAAGATAAGATTGATCAGGCACTGGTAAGTGGCCCCATCGTTCTTGTGGCCGAAAGGCATTACTCGGTAGTTGTAGATCCCTCGATATGTAATGATAGGTCTTCTCTTGGTCAGCCTCATTCATGAGAATTTGGTTGTACCCTGAGAATGCGTCTATGAAGTTGAGAAGTTCATGGCCGCTGGTAGAATCCACTAGCTGATCGGTCATCGGGAGAGGATAGCTATCCTTTGGGCAGGTTTTGTTCAGGTCTGTGAAGTCTATGCACATTTTCCACTTTCCATTTGATTTCTTCACCAGGACTACGTTGGCTAGCCAATCGGGATATTGTACCTCCCAAATGAACCCTGTCTTTAGTAGTCTGTCAACCTCAGCTGCTACGACTTCGTTTCTTTCTTTGGAAAAAATTTGTTGCTTTTGTTTGACTGGCTTATAGAGTCGATCAACATATAGCTGATGCGTGACCACCTCCGGACTTATCCCGGTCATATCTTTGTGCGTCCAAGATAAGATGGACCGGTACCTTCTCAAAAATTGGATCAGCTTGACTTGAAGGTCAGGGAAAAGAGCTGAGCCGATTTGAACTTCTTTATCGGGCCTACTTTTGTCTATGCTAACTTTGATCAGATCATTTATCGGTTCTCCTCTCTGGATGAACTCTTTATCTCAGACTTTGGTGGTGTCGAGAATCATGGTTTCCTTCAGTTTTGGCTCTCTGGGGGAGGTGTTGTAACACTCCCGAGCCGTAGTCTGGTCTGTTCTCGGTTCTATTACCCTATGCTCGATCAGGTACTTGATCATGAGATGATAGGTTAAAGTGATGGCCTTCAGCTGATTGAGAGTCGGTCTTCCCAGAATTACATTTTAGGCTGACGGACAGTCCACCACCAAGAAGTTGATCATTTTGGCGGTCTGCTTGGGGATAGAGCCAATAAGGGGCAACTCAATCAACCCTATTGGCTAGATCTTTTCTCCAGAAAATCTTACAAAGGGTTATTTAACTGGGTACAGCCTTTCTCGACCTATCTTGAGCTGGTCGAAGGTATTCAGGAATAGTATATCGATTGAACTGTCGTTGTCCACCAAAATCCTGCGTACCTTGTAGTTTGCAATAATCATGGTAAAGAACAGGGGGTCATCATGTGGCTGTTGGACTCCCTGAGCATCTGTATCTGAGAAGGTTATGACCTCTTCTGTTTTGACTAATTTATTTGGATGATCGGTCATATATACTTCGTCCGGTCTATTGATCCTCAGCCTCCTAGGATGACCCTTCCTAGAAGAGTTACTTTCTCCCCCGCCAGCGAATTCACCAGAGATTACTCGGACCTCCCCGACGAGGTTTCCATCTCTGTTTCTGCTACCAGGAGGTTGTCTATCATGCTGACCTCAGAGCTCTTCTCTGTTATGTCGGTCGGCCAGGAACCTATTCATCTTTCCCTTATGGATCAGTGTTTCAATCTTTTTCTTCAAGTCAAAGTAGTCTTCAGTGTTGTGGTCGTGGTCTTTATGAAACAGGTAGTACTTATTCAGATTATGTTGGTTGGATTGTGTCTTTAGTTTTTTCGGCCATCGCAGCTCGGGGTCATCCCTGATCTGCAACAAAACCTGCTCAAAAGGGGTGTTCAAGGAGTATACTTTTCGAAATGACTGGTAGGTATCCAGGGCCATTTGAGATCGGCCTGACTATGTCATTGATGGTCTGAGTCTCGGGATGACCTTAGACGGTCTGATTCATCTCTCTTCTTTTGGTCATTCTTCTCCCCTTGATCACCCTTTTTGCTAGGCTCCGTGGACCTATCTTCTCTGGCGTTCATTGCATCCTCAGCATTCATGTGCTTCTGTGCCTTCATAATGAGCTCGACCATACTAGTTGGGGGTGCCTTTACCAGCGAGAAAATGAACTTTATTGGTTAGCGGCCATCCATGAATGCCGTTAGCGCTACCTTGTCGTCGATGTCGTCCACCTTCAAAGTTTCAATATTAAACCGAGTCACGCAGTGACGTAAGTGTTAACTAAAGAATGACCCTAGAATGGGTGAATAAGGTCTTTTAAGATCTTGTGTGTTTTAAAAATAATTTAAAACAACTAACAATAAACAAATAAAATATATACAGATATTCACAAGCAAATAGAATGAAAATAAGGAGTTAGAGAAAGATGGCACCATCGATTTATAGTGGTTCGGCTATCGCAGCCTACGTTCAGTCCTCAAGCTCCTTTTGAGAATTTTTCCACTATTGATAAGCACTTACGGGTGTGTTTCAAACTTTTTAAAAAGATGCACCAAGCTGCGTTCCAAAGCTTTCAAGCTTCTAGTACTTGTGATCTTTCCCTTTGGTGTTACATCACACATAAAGACAAGTAACAGGTGACTCACCCTTACTTTTATAGAGATTTTATAGAGATTTGATGTATGAACATCAATCAGAGACTCTCTCAACAGAGTAGATATTATAATAAATTCTCAGATAAGAACCAGAATAGTAGACACTAATTGATATGGCGTTCTTTCGAAAATAGCAGAATAGAGATTCTCAAGCTCTTGATCTTGTGTGAATGATCTCTATTGTGTTTTCTCTTTGTATCAGTGTATTTCGATGATGATCAGTGTTTTGATGTAGTATGATGTTCTTTGTTCATCTCTGTTTTGAAATAATCAACGATTACTTCTTTAAATAACTTCAATCTTTAAACTATCTCTTGTAGTCAAAGATCATCTTTTTGAATTTCTGAAATTACGATCTTATCTTCCTTAAATTAGGCAGTGACTCTTACTGATCTGATCTTTGAAATGATTTTTAACCATCTTCAAAAATAAAATTGATCCTCAATGTATCCGTTATATTTCAAAATCTCTTCTGAAGTCGCGCTGAAATCAGAGCTATTTTTCGCATAAAATCCCTAAAATTCGCAATAGTACTTTCCTTGATTTGTGCAATAATTCTTGGTGATCTAATCTTGAAATGATTTGTGATCATTTCCATATATAAAATTGATCTCCATTCATCCGTTTTAATTCAAAACAGTTTCACAATTGTACTTTGCAATATTCGCGCTGAAGATTTGCTAAAATCGTGCCCTTGGGTCGACTCACATTGAGGTTGGGTTGACTCAAAGTTCTTAAAATTTAGATTTTTTGCCCGTGGGTCGACTTATGATGATGCTTGTGTATACTCATAATGGTGGTATCTTAGTTTCTTTCTCACGCCTTCAGTTGGGTCGACTCATGGTTGCCTAGGTCGACTGGTATTTTATTGTGTCAACTCACGCTTATCTTGGGTCGACTCATGGTTGTTGCAGAGGAAAGTCCCGAGAGCTACGTGACTTGGGTCGACTCACTAACTCCTTTGGGTTGACTCATAGTTGCCTAATGCAGAAGATGTCGAGAGCATGTGCATTTGGGTCGACTCATAATCTTCGTTGGGTCTACTCAAATCTTGAGTTTTTCTTGAAAAGTTCATGTCTTGATTCTGAGTTTATTGTCTTACTTGGGAACTGATTTAAAGTTTCTTTTTAACACCTGAAATAACTTCAAAACTTGTTAATTACAAGGTCAACTCTAATCATGGGTGTTAACCGTTCATAAGCTTTAAAAATATTTTGAACGATTGATTTAGTTATATAAAAAGATATTCTAAAAATATTTGATTTGATTGAGGTTTTGTTTGTTATCATTAAAATCAATAACCACTTTATTAAACCTTGGGACTAACAATCTCTCTATTTTTTATGATGATAAATAATTTTAAAAAAACTATTAATATGATAAATTTTGAAATGCTCGCCCTAAAGAGGTGTTTTCTTTTTCTTAGAAAAAAAATTTAAATCAATCAACATTTTAAGTCAATCTTTCAAATTATTCATTCATACATATGCAAATCAGAATTATCTTTAAATAACCAATCATTCAAACATATTTTAAACATTTGTTAAACACATGAGCAAAGCAGCCTAAGACTTGTTTCCCGTTTCTTGGTTATTTCTCATGTTTTTCAAATTTTCTTTTGTTTATCTGTTATTATTTCACATGTTTTTCAAATTTTCTCCTATTTTTCAAATTTCTCCCTTTTGTCATCTCAAAAAATATAAAATATGCATACATAAAAGAGAGACAACATTCATTCCAAAAAAAATGAGAAGCAACCTTCATTCAAAGAATCATAAGGACTAAGATCATATTTGTGTTAAATATTTACAATCATCCAACAAAAAAAATGTATGTTCTTTTGAGGCTGCCCATAGGAAGAAAAGAAAAGAAAAGAGAGAAGATAGAAAACATAGAAAGCTAGAAGAATTTATCGCGCATTTGTTTGTTCCATTTGGACTTCTTTTCGGCTGCGGTTTCTCCTTTTTTTTGTTTTTCCTCTTGTAGATGACATCTTCATTTTTCTCGGATTCTTTCAAGAGGTCAAAGAATGTTAGTTTCGGTTTCTTTGGCTCTTTGGGATGTGTCATCTTCTCCTTACCTTTGTCAGTCACTTTCTCTTTTCCTTTGAAAGTGGCAGATCTGAATTATTGGGCTGAGATATCCTCAATATGAATTCTCTTCGCTAGAGCTACTCCAATATTGATATTCTCACGGTATTCTCGCTCAACTTTCTCAGCGGGGATTTCAAACGAATTTTGGCACACTCCATGAACTCTTGAATTTTGCAGAGGACCTCATTTATTTTACCTGCAGTACCTCGATCATACTCATAGCGTACACTATTGATCAAGAGGTCGCTGGCAATGAGAAATTCCTTCATGCTCTTTTTCGTGTACTGACCTATGGTGTTGCCTGTGGTGCAAGCACCATCTATTCTATCATTTAGGTCAGTTAAGATTCTGTTCAATTTGAGCTGTTCACAAACCATGTATTCTTGTTGTTCTTAGAATTTCTCAATCTAAAACTCATAGAGATTAACTCTCTCATACAATTTCTTTATTTCTTGATTAGAAGTGGTATTGATTTCAATAAGATGGGTCAGCTGGCCCTTTATCCTCTAAAGCAGAGGGAGGAATGGATTGTAAGGAGCTGGTAGCTGGAGCTGGAGTGGAGGGAGAATGGATGTGAGGTTCTTGAGAAGAAAGGGGTCTTGTAGTTGATCTGTGGAATGTTGGGCTTGTGATTGATCTATGCAGGATAAATATATGAAAGGAATAGAGGGTATGATGGTGGTTTGGTTAGGATTTGTTCTTGTGGTGGATTTGGGAATTGAGCAGCCTCTTGTTTGACCCATTGGCCCTCATTCTCAACCATTCGCATCCTTTTAATGGTGGACTTGTTGTATATGTAGGTATGGTGAAAGGGTATAGACAAGGTATCTTTAAGGTTGACTTTAAAATACTTAAAAGATTTTTGTAAGAAGCATACCATGGGGAAGAATATATTTTTTGGTTTGGGCAGTTTTATATATATTAGAGAAAATGAGATGGCCAAGATCTATAGGTTATTTGTTTATGATGAACCAC
>JAUTBS010084857.1:0-13101 GCA_032361285.1 Aequorea victoria | reverse complement strand
TGGTGATAAAATTTTAATTTTTTGTGTTCTTAAATTTTTTTGTAGTCTAAATTATCATCATTTACCTATCCCATTTAAGTGTTGTTTTATTTAATTCACTTAAGCATTTTAATTCAATTAATTTGAATTATGGAATTATAATTTTAATTATTTCTAAATTAGATTTTTTTATTTATTTAGTTTTTTACTATCTAACCCCTTAAAAAAAATTCATCCTTGAAATTAAAACATACCCTTGTACTCAAATAATTGTAGGTGATTAACCCGTATTGCATCTTCTCGTTTCCATGTAGATTCTTCCACTCTTCGATTCTGTCAAAGAATTCGGACCAGTGGGATAACCTTGCCGCATAGAATTTTTTCTCGGCGATCCAATATTCTGATAGGTTTCTCCTCAAACATGGCATCCGCGTTCAACTTAATCTCTTTCCAGTGAATGACACGGAAAGGTATCCCTTTCTTAGCATCGACACATGGAAGATATTATGAACGCTGGCGAGCTGTGGTGGTAAGGTCAAACAATAAGCTAGTGCTC
The DNA here is from genome assembly GCA_032361285.1 of Aequorea victoria. NCBI lineage: Eukaryota > Metazoa > Cnidaria > Hydrozoa > Leptothecata > Aequoreidae > Aequorea > Aequorea victoria. Next base: position 12,566 of record JAUTBS010084857.1, on the reverse strand, counting down.
CAATTGTCTTCAAGATTTTGAACAGTCCAATGAACCGTGGTACAAGCTTCCCTTTCTTTTTGAAAGGTATAACCCCACGTCGGGGTTGGATCTTTAGAAAAATGCGATCTCTAACTTGGAATTCTAAAGGTCTGTGCCTCTGATCAGCGTAACTCTTCTGTCGGTTTTGTGCATTGATGAGTCATTGCTGGATTATCTTGAGTTTCTCGATCGTCTCCTGTACTGGGTCTGGTCCAAATAGGCTAGTCTCTCCAGTTTATATCCAACAAACTGGTGATCTTCACGGTTGTCCGTACAGTTCTATTTCGATGCTGCTTTGATAACTGTTATTGTAAGCGAACTTTACTAAGGGTCGATGCTTTTCCCAGCTTCCTTGAAAGTCCATCATGCAAGCTCTTAACATGTCCTCCAGTGTTTGGATCGTACGCTCAGACTCTCCGTCCGTCTGAGGATGAAATGTTGTGCTGAAACGGAGTTTGGTTCCCAAGACTATCTATAAGATTTTTCAAGATTTAGATGTGAAATGGGAATCGCGATCTTACACAATTGAAATAGGAATCCCATGCAGTTGTACAACCTCTCGGATGTACTTTCGTCTTAAAGTCTCCAGGGTATCAGATAGCCCGATGGATAGAAAATGAGCGATTTTAGTCAAGCGATCGACAATGACCTAGATACCATCATGTCCTTGGGGAAATTTTGGCATACCAGTTATGAAGTCGATAGTCACGTATTCCCACTCCTACTCTGGTATCTCTAGAGGTTGTAGAGTTTTAACTAACTTCTGATGTTCAACCTTCACCCGCTAACATGTAAGGCATCTAGCCACGAAGTGTGCTATAACTCCCTTTATGCCACTCCTCCAATACTGTCGCTTTAAATCCTAATACATCTTGGTTTCTTCGGGGCGGACCGAAAAAGGTGACTGATGAAACTCCTTGAGAATATTTTTTCGTAGTCTGTCAGTTTGTGGCATGAACACTCGCCCTTGAAAGGTTACACATCCATTGTTGCTAATTAACCATCCAGATTTAGATTATTCAGCTATTAGGTGATCTCTCATGAACTTTACCTCTTGATCGTATTTCTGTGCTTTTAAATATTGATGGAGAAGATCGGGTGTGGCTACCATAGCATGGAAGCAGGCCTCTTCATCTAGCGATGTGAGCTGTAAATAAAATTCGGTAAGAGCTTCCATCATTCTCCGTTCCTGAACTACCAAATATGCTAACATTCCTTGGGTTCTTCTACTTAAGGCGTCAACTTCAACGTTAGCTTTTCCCGGGTGATAATTCAGAGTAAAATCATAATCTTCTAAATACTCCGTCTATCATCTTTTTCGCATGTTGAGATCTTTCTGAGTGAACAAGTATTTTAGGCTCGTATGGTCTGGGAATAATTTGAACTGTTCATCGTAGAGGTAATGTCGCTAGGATTTTAGTGCGAACACGGTGGCTGCTAACTCTAGGTCATGGATAGGGTAATTATGCTCGTGAAGCTTCAGTTGTCGAGATTTGTAGGCTACTACCTTTCCCTTCTGCATCAACACACATCCCAAACCTTCCTTTGACGCATCACAAAATACCAAGTATCTAATGTCTTGCTCTGGTATAATCAGAATGAGAGCACTAGTCAATCTCTTTTTTAGTTCCTGGAAGGATGCCTCACACTTCTCATCCCATGCAAACTGAACTCCCTTGTGAGTCAATCTCATCATAGATTCTGCGAGCTTAGAGAGATCTTAGATGAATCTACGATAATATCCTGCTAAATTGAGGAAACTACGAAATTCAAATACGATCTTTGACTGTTTTCAGTTTGCAATTGCATCCACTTTAACCGGGTCTACAGAAATTTCATTCTTCGATACGACATGCCCTAAGAATTTGACTTCACTCAGCCAAAACTCACACTTAATGGCCTTTGCATAAATTTGGGCCTTCTTTAGAGTCTATAAAACCATCCTTAGATGTTTGTGTTCCTCCTCCGTAAATGAGTATATTAAGATGTCATCAATAAAGACCATAACAAACTGATCCAGATACGGGTTGAACAACTTGTTCATTGAACTCATGAAGGTGCCATATGAATTGGTTATCTTGAAAGGCATGACCACAAACTCATAATGACCATACCGCGTTTGAAAAGCCATTTTAGGTATGTCTTCATCTCAAACTCGTAGCTAGTGATACCCTGACCTGAGGTCGATCTTTGAGAAGCACTTTGATCCTTTCAATTGGTCAAAGAGATCATCAATCTTTGGTAAAGGATACCGGTTCTTTATTGTTGCGTGGTTCAGTTGTCGGTAATCGATGCATATCCGCAGGGTTTCATCCTTCTTCTTTGTAAAAAGTGCAGGTGCACCCCAATGAGATGTGTTGGGGCAAATAAAACCCAATTATATCAATTCTTGAAGTCGACCTTTCAATTTTTGAAGTTTGGCAGGTGCCATGTGGTGACATGTTATAGATATAGGCGCAGTTTCGGGCTACAACTCTATGGTAAAATTAATTTTCCAATGCAGTGATAGTCCTAGTAACTCATCTGGAAAGACATCCGCATACTCGGCTACTACACGAGAAAGTTCTTTAACCTGGTGATTCTCAACACTGATAGATAGATTGGCTAACCAATTATCCATGTGGTTAGATCGTCGCAAATTGGCCCCGGTGGTAAGGATATGTCTCGTCGGTCTCCTTGAATTTGAATTTTAGAGCCATCCGTGGCATTGGCAATGATTCTCTTCCGATAGCAGTCAATCAAGGCTCAATGAGAAGTAATCCAATCGATTTCGATGATTACATCGTAGCCATTCATATCTATGACCCTTAAGTCACAAGTTAAATGAAAATTAGAAACCTCTAACTCATTCCGTCCTAAGCTAAGGCTAGTGCCCGCATGGATCGTTATCTAAATCCTCCTTGGAGTCTTCTTCTTTTGACGTTGTCAGTATTTAAGTTGATATACGTGTCACTATCCTATTCCATCTTCAAAGTCCTTATCAACTCCTGATTATGGTTGTAGACTTGACATCTAACGATAACCCTCCTTTTTGCTGCTAGGAGGCATGGTCATCCTATAGTCAAGTTTTATAAGAACTTGATAGTCAAACATAGACCGAAGTTCAAGACTTTTTATACCAAAGTCAAAGAGTCTAAAATTTTAGGTGTGACATGAGAGTCAAAGGGTCTAACGTCTTACACAACATCCGTGTGGGTTAAGGGTTGAACCTAAGCTCGAGAGCGATAATAAATTGTAATTTTGCAGAATACTTAATAAAACTATCCATCCATTCTAAAACATAGTGCAAACAAACTTAGAAAATTACATCATGATGTTTAACACTTACTACAAAAGAGAAAAAAAATTAAAATTTGTTCAACAGTGCAAAAATTAAACTTAGGATCTAAAGTAAACATCATTAAGAGACCCACGACTCTTTTTGCTCATTCTGATAATTTTTTGCATTTCTATATGGTACCTCGGGACCTGGCATTAAACGCCATGAACTGCGAAATCAAGAGGAAACAAAACCAAAAATAAACAAAATTCTAACATAACACACATACAACTTTGCATCAAAATAATCACAGTAAAGACTATAAAGTACAGAATATATGAGGATATGCTTTGATTATTCTCAAAGTCCCAGATTTATTAACTATGTGATTTTTATGATCCATTTAACCGTAAATGGACCCTCCCATCCTAGACCTCATAGAAATGGACACCACAATTGATCAACACCTTCCTTGCAGTTGAGATGTCATCTTAGTCAAACTTTTTACTCAACAGGAATATCTCTGATGCAAGGGCGTAGAGAAAATAACAGTAACAATATCCAACAAATAATCACAAATGAACCCTCTAATTCAAACGTCAACTGACCCACCAATACTTTAAAACTACCTCAAGTGTGATGATTCAAAGTCGGTGTCATTCTTGGGTTCATGTAACTCATGTTTTTAATTAAGCTTTCTTTTTCATCAGACCCACCCATAACTTAAGTTGGAGCGCGAACTTATCACACATTTTTGTCTAGTATCATGGGTCATCCGAAAAAGTGCTACAATCTTTTTATTTTGGAAACATGCTCATGCATAAATCGAGAATTTGCTCGTTCATTCATTTAAATTATTTATCACTTAATATACTTGGTGAAACGAAACCCATATCCCAACCCAATACTGAAAATAAATTAATAACACATGAATATGATAAAGAAATCAACATTAATTCATGTATGTAGAGATGATATGTTGGATAATCTTAACTAATTAAATTACCAATAACGAGTATGTCCAATAAAAATATATTTTAAAAACAAACATCATATATGACATGATACATATGACAATAATAATTAAACATGTAATAATTAGTGAGCATAATACTTAAATAAGTAAATAAGCATCACATCACCTTAGAAATCAAAACATAGTACATGAAATAGATTTTCAAATCTGTGTAGCTTCAAGAGAAAAATAGAAAATCATACCTAAGCTCTAAAGTAAAAATTATTAAAAATTTGAAGCATACTATAATGTGTTAAGGTCATTTAGGCACTGACTTTGCATGAAATTCATTTATAATTATGTAGAATTAATTAAAACTCCATAGGTGTTTCAGATTTACACATTTTTTTGAAAAATTAGTGTATCTCGGTGCACAAAATTCCAAATGAGATGAAACTAGTGGGGTTAGGTCCCTAACTTAAATATATAACTTGACCAAGTGGTTTCATGCAAATAGGGTTTTTGTACGAGAAATGATAGTCATTTAAAGTGACGGTTCAAAAATATTTTTGGACCAGCGGTGAAAATAAATTCATTTAGTGATGCAAATAATTCTCTATGGATAAACCAAATATTATGGGTGTTCTAGACATCCTAATATAACTCCAGTTTAAACATAAATTAAAAATAAAATATTTTAAGTATTTTTACTCATTTATCTAAAATCATGACAACAAGTTAGTTTTTTTAAAAGAATCAAATTTGTGCAACCTACTTATTCTTTAATTATCATGCATGCATAAACTTTCCTAAAATATGATTTTTATAAAAAATTTATAACTAATTTCAGATTCACTAACTTAGAAATAACATGCACAGGGACGGATAAAAAGATTTACTAGCATGCATGTACTAAGATCATGAAGAACAATAGTGGAAGTCCTATTCTTTGACAAATAGATGTATTGTAGTTATGTAAAATCATGAGTTTTTAAATATATTTCTTACCTTATAAATGAAGATGGAAGAGATGTAGAAAGAGGTGATGGTGGTGATCATCCTTCAAGAATCTCTAAGAACTTAAGAACACCTTAAATTTCTTTTTCTTTTTTTTCTCTCTCTTTTTCTTTCTTCTTTTCTCTCATTCTCTCTCAAATTAAGCAACTAAAGCAACAAATTTTTAGATTTTTGGGGATGTATGGATCAGCCAAGAGAGGAGGAAAATGGAGTTTATATAATAACTCAATTTTTGGCTTTTGTGATTATGGGTGATGTAAGGATAAAAGGACTTGGGCCATTAATTTTTTATGCAAATATTCATGACAAGACCTTAGCTGGAGAAATACAAAATTGGGAAAATGAGGGAGGGAAGTGGTTGGCCATGTGGGGGGTTTTGGGGTTTGATTTTATTTTATCTTTTAGCATCTTGGAAGGTATATGTGAAGGTATAATGTATATTTTTAATAAGAAAAGTAATTAAAGCTCAAATTAATGTATCTATTAATTAAAATGAAATTTGTATATAAAATAATTCTCATATTTTAATTACACATTTGTTGTGTACTAAAATACACGTGTTATTGTGGTATACATTGTTATTAATGTATCATGTATTTATTTGTGTGATTCTTAAAATTAACTCATATGAGTTTTTAATTTAAATTAGTGAAGTAGGCACTACAAATTATAGAATATGAGGATCATAATTAAATTTTAATTATGGTGGCAAAATTTTATTTTTTGTGTTTTTAAACTTTCTTGTAGTCTAAATTATCATTATTTACTTATTTTATTTAATTGTTATTTTATTTAATTCACTTATGCATCTTAATTTAATTAATTTGAATTATGGGATTATAATTTTAATTATTTCTAATTTAAATTTATTTATTTATTTATTTTATTTTTTTAGATTTTTACACCTGTTGCCGAGGCCCAAGTGCCCTGAAGAAAAAGACTGAGTAAGGCGCTCCTACCCACTGCCAAAGTAACGAACTTGACCTTGTCTTCTCGGTTGGATGAAGATGCCCCGGGGTTGAAGATGAAGAGAGGGTATGGCCCCCAAAGCTCTTCTATGACGGTGTGTCAATGAGCACAAAGGTGAAGGCTTTGGACTCGGTGCCAGTATCATACGAGCTCTTTTGGACTCTGCTCTTGCAAAAGGACATAGAGGATCGAGAGTATCTTGAGGACGTAGTGGTCTTTGGCAATGTAATCCAAGCTAGTGTCCAAGTAAGTTGGATCAGCAACCTCCTTCAATTTACTTGTTCATCTTCTTGTAATTTCTCTTCTTCTAACACGGTTTCTTCTTTTGTTGTACATCGCATCCACGACCTCCACTATCTACTGAACTGTAGTGGTTCATGTAAAACCATGACTCGGCAGGCATTGGGACAACTGGCTATCGTCAAAAAGGCATGTGTCGAGGTCATTGTCGCACTAGAGAAACACATAGCCGAATTTCAGACCTCGAATGACAAGACTGCGACCTTGGCCAGAGAGTTGAAGGCATCCAAGGCTTGGGTGGCCGAGATTGAGAAGGTTAAGAAGAAGGTTGACGCAAGCCTAGAGGACCTCCAAAAAGTCCAGGTCAACATGGAGGTCATTCGAAGCGAGCGAGAGGACGACGCATGGCAAGTCGGCTTCGATGTATCCACGGCCCTCTACGTCGAGCAAATAAAGTCTGTGGAGGCCGAACTGATGCAGATTGGCTGGAGGGTTGCTCTAACATGGCTCAACGTTGTGACGGACTCCTTTTTCTCGGTCGAAGCTCCCTCAGGTCTGGGAGAGCCATCCAATGCTGCAGCTGCCGATGAGTGCGGCTCGACTGCTGATGTCACCGTCGTCATCGATCTCGATGTCGCCGATATTTAGCCATTCATGGACACTCTAGCTATTGAGGACACTTCAGTCGCCGAGGACACGTCAGCCAAGCCTTTTTCTTTAACTTTTTGTAATTCATATTTTCAAGTATCAGCCATATTCTTTACTGTAAGCCCACTTTCGCTTCTGTAGCCTTCGAGCCTTTTGTTTAATGAAAGTGAAATTTTTCTTGAAATATTTCTAAGTGTTTGTAAGTCTTTTGCATGGCCGAGATCAACTAATTTTTTACACCTGCTTATATACTGATTGAAAATTTTACCAAGTGTTGCCACTTCTAGCCAAACAACGCAGCTCGGTGTCTGGCCGAGGTCGTCGGTCTGAGCCTAACCTATGCATATAAATTCCTTGGAAACTTACCAAGTATTGGAACTTATAGCCAAACAATACAACTCGATGTGTTGCTGAGGTCTTCGTTCTGAGCTTAGCTCGGTGAGTAAATTCCTTAAAAATTTACTAAGTGTTGACACTTCTAGCTAAACAACACAACTCGGTGTGTGGCTGAGACCCTCGTTCCGAGCTTAGCTCGGTGAGTAAATTCTTTAAAGATTTACGAGTGTTGACACTTCTTACCAAACAACACAGCTCTGCTGTCAGATGGGTTACTCGAAGCCTTGGGAATTATTCAAATTCTTAGATGACCCGTTCTGTTTAAGTTCGGCCATTGGTGGGCTTATTCGAACCTTGGAGAATTATTTAAGTTCCTGGATGGACCAAACTATTTGGGCTCAGCTGTCGACGGGGTTGCTTGAATCCTTGGAAATTATTCGATTTCCTGGATGGAACGAACTGTTCGAGCTTGGTCGTCAGCAGGGTTTTTCGAACCCTTAAGAATTATTCAAATTTCTAGATAGACCGAACTGTTCGAGTTCAGTTGTTAGCGGGGTTGGTCGAATTCTTAGGAATTATTTAAATTCCTAGATGGACCAGACTATTTGAGCTCAGCTGTCGGTGGGGTTACTCGGACCCTTGGAAATTATTCAATTCCTGGATTGACTGAACTGTTTGAGCTCGGCCATCAGCGGGGTTGTTCGAGCCCTTATGAATTATTCGAATTTGTAGATAGATCGAACTGTTCGAGTTTGGCTGTTGGCGGGGTTGGTCAAATTCTTGGGAACTATTCAAATTCTTGGATGGACCGAATTGTTCGAGTTCGACTGTTGATGGAGTTCTTTGAACTATTCAAATTTCTAGATGCACCAAACTATTTGAGTTTGGTTGTCGATAGGGTTGTTCAAATCCTTGAGAATTATTTAAATTTCATTTGACAGTAATTTCACACAGATAGCTATAAAAAAGGAAAATTTATTGAAGAAACCGAGCTATTCTGGCACTACTGTGCTAGACGGTTCTGGCCCTTCTAATTTTCAACATTTCTAATCGAGGCTGATATGTTCTAGCTCTGCCGTCCTGGATTGCTTTAACACATGAATTTTCTCTTCGGGCTTTCGGCCGTTCTCGAGTTCGTCCATGTGAGGCTGAGGCTCTCACAATCAGCTTCAGCCATTCCAATGTCTTCTTCTTTCCTGATGTACAGTCTGACCCTCTTTATCAGATCCTCCATCCTTTTGGGGGTTCCATTGTCAGGGAGCCTCTAAGCCCACTTCCCCAGGGGAGCCCAAATTTGAATGAGGTCATGGCCTTTTTTTCGTTGTAGGGCTTAATATTGTTGTAAGTCTTCCAATACCTCACTGTGTAGATGCGTAGGGTTTCCTTCTTCCCTCTCACAAGGGTCAAGAGTGCATTAATGTCTTTGAAAATTTTAGTGCTTGTCATGAATTTAGCACAAACAATACTGCCAATTCTCTCCAACTTCTAATAGAGGCTGCTGAAAGTTTGTCAAACCATCTCAAACCAGTTGTCCCCAGGCTAGAGGGGAAGACTTTGCACATCAGGGGGTCATTCTCACTCTTGATGGTCATTATCTTCCTGTAGTTGCTGATGTGGGTGTTGGGGTCTATCTTTGCATCGTAGAAGGAAAATCTTGTGGGACAAATGCCCTTCAGGGGTACCAACGATTCAATTTTCATAGAGAAAGGACTGGTAAGGAACTTTCCACCTGGGTTGCTTGACCATGGAGCCGAACATCCATGCCTCGGTGTCGTCATTTTCTCCTCATTGGCCCTCATCATGGGTCGGTTCAGCATTTTGTGCTTCCCTTTTCTTTTTTTTAGTTCGTTACTACGACTCTTTCTGAATTACCTCTCCTTGGTAGACTCCTCAGGGGGAAGAATGATTGCTACCATCACCATTATTCAAAACATAGGTGCAAGCGAATTTCTCCATAGCTCTCCTCACCTCCTTTCGAGTGGTAAGCGGGTCGGGGCTAGGCTTTAGCCTGCTGCTAGGCACGTCTTTCTCTCAATAGATCCAAAAGCTTGGAACCCATCTGTCCCTTGTCCTAGGGGTTATCCTCCAATTTCTTTTTTTTAGGGCATCCCTTCGCTCTTCGATCTCCTCTCGCATAGCGCTAATGGTGACCTCTTTATTTAGGTCGCCTTTGAATTGTCTGGAGGTTTGGTGCATAGGTCTCTTTCCTTGGTGCTTGGTTGACCTCTTGGTGGAATGTTTCTTTATAAGACTTTGCTATTTGTTCGACCGATCGTTATCTCCTCCCGAGTTCATCTTGGAAGGGGACAACATGTGAAGGCTAGGATTCTCTGGTGAGTTCCCAAAGACGGCGCCAAATATATGAGCATGTTTTCGTAGGGGTGTATAGATAGGATGAAACTGTCACCAGGCCCAAACCTTCACCTCGTATGGTTCGGATGGCCTGTAAAAGAGAACGAAGTACACTGTTCGACGAGGTGTTCTCGTCGAAATTTCTCTTTGATGGCTAAGTTAACGGATTGCTAGAACTAGAACTAAAAGAAAACAGATTCATGGATTATGATTTTGCGTATATGAGCACATACCTCTCAGAAATTGATGAACCCCTCTTTATATAGAAGGATGTGTTAGTCCCAAGATTTAACGAATCAATTTATTTATATTAATGATAACAAACAAAAATTTTAAAAAGTTAAAAAGAAATGTTTTATAAGCTCCAAGCTTTATGGAAAACATATAAATGATTTAAATGAATTCAATCACTGTATTAACAAGTTAAACATGATCTATTCATTAATCATAATCATTGTTTATATCTTGTCATATATTCTTCAATTAATCGTCAAAATATTTCAAATGATTATCTAATAAGTTAACACCTATGATTGGGATTAACTTTGTATTTGACATTGTTTGAAGTGATTTTAAGTATTAAAATAAGTGTTCAAATATTTTTAACTTCATTAAAACTATTTTCAAACAGAGCCTAATCCTAGAAAAATAAAACAGAATTTTTCCTAAACCTTTGAGTCGACCCACACAACTATCTGAGTCGACCCAATCACAAAAATCCTCTGTATTTCATAACAGGCACAGCCATGAGTCGACCCAAACCTGCCATGAGTCGATTCAAATCAATTAGTCCTCTGTATCTCTAACAGGCGTAGCCCTGAGTCGACCCAAAATCTTCATGAGTTGACTCAAATCACTTTTTTCTCTGGATCTCTAACAGGCGTAGCCATGAGTCAACCCACCTATCTTATGAGTCGACCCAAGTCCAAAGAAAAGCACATGAGCCAATACAAGTCAGCCCAAATCTCGACTCAAGGCACAATATGACATCATGAGTCGACCCAAACAATTCATGAGTCGATCCAAAGTATACATCCCTCACAAGAACCACCTTGAGTCGACCCAAATGAACATGAGCTAACATAAAATCACTGTTAGTCGACCCAATGCAAAATCCCTCACAGGTACCATTCATGAGTCAACCCAATGGCCTTATGAGTCGACCCAAGTGCAATGAGCTGACACAAAAGCAGGATCAATCGACCCACAACAATAAGTCTCCACAAGGACACTCATGAGTCGACCCAAAAGCTTCATAAGTCGACCCACTGAAGCCCCCTGTCAAACAACAAAGAAGAATTCACTTTAAGTCGACCTAAATCAGTTATGAGTCGACCCACATCAGCCTTCTATCAAACAACAGAGACAGATTCATTTTAAGTCGACCTAGTTTTTGTGTGAGTCAACTCATCAAAGCAGTAATCTTCTCCAAAGCATTTGAGTCAAACCAAACTCACTTTGAGTCGACCCAAAGTTACGCAGAAAGCATTTCTGCGCGATTTAAGGAGAAAAATGGTGATACTTCAAAACATTAAATACTAGGATCTAATCTTCAACGACTATATTCAGACAAAAATTAATATAAAGATTTGTTTCAGTAGCAATCTCATGAAGATATATCAAATCATTGAAAAAGAGAACTCAAGATCGCATCTATTAATTATAAGATATCGCTACAGTAAAATCAGTTTTGGTACACAGCGTCATCATTCAAGTTTGAATTAGAAATCAAATTTGATTGGTCAATTAGTCCAAATGAAAACAATGATAGAAATTAATTGCAAAGCACTCCTTAGTATTAAGATCATTTATTATAAAGATTTATCTCAAATATATGATTGAAGCCAGTGTATATATGAAGACATGATTTCTTAGAGAAGAAACTGACCAAGAGAGAGAAACTCAACAATACACCAGATCATATTATCTATCCATCAATCACTCTTTTTAAGAGAGAAATCAAAAAAAGAAATGAGAAAATCTTGTATCACTCATTCAAGATCAGAAACAGATTCTCTCATCTATTATTCAGAAAAGACCCAGCAACTACTATTCATCATCTTGCTCATGGATTTTTTTCAGAGTACTACAGTGTAAAAATTAACTCTTCACAGAGAGTACTTTTTATTATTACAACTCATTGTAAAAGTAAGAGTGAGTCACCCTATACTATTCTTTGTGTGTGGTTTAGCATAAAAAAAAAGATCACAACTGCTAAAAGTCTGAGAGTTTTAGAACGCAGCTTTGTAAGTCTCTAAAAAGGCTTGAAATATTAAATCACAAGTGCTAGAAGCCTGGAGGCTTTGAAACGCAGCTTGGTGAGTCTTCTGTAAGAAGCTGAAGTAGAAATCACAAGTGCTAGAAACATGATGGCTTTGGAACGTAGCTTGGTGATAGCTTATAAAAGGTTTGAAGTACACCCGTAAGTGCTATCAGATAGTGGAAAATCTTGACGTAGGCTGGAATAGACGAACCACTATAAAAATGATTGTGTCATCTCTCTCTCTCTATCTCTTTACTGTCATTATAATTATCTGTGATTATATATCTATCTATCTATATATATATTGCTTATATTGTTTAAATTAATTTTTTTTAAAGACACTATTCACTCACCCCTCTAGGGTCATTCTTCGAATAACAATTTGTATCAGAGTCTCATCTCTTGTTTTTTGACTTAACAATTTAAGAGGATTCTATGACAACCTCTGTTGGAACGACCCTCTCTGAAGGACAATTCACTAACAGACCTCCATTGTTCAGCGAAAC
>JAUTBS010084747.1:0-13104 GCA_032361285.1 Aequorea victoria | reverse complement strand
GTGGAATGAATGTTTAGCATAACCCTAATTATTATTTATTATGTCACCTAACGACCCGGGAATTTCGGGGCGTTACAAAAACGATGAGTAATGAACGTTGAGCAAGTTCTTGACAACAACCCATTAAAAAGGTTTATCCACTATGGAAATTTTATTTTTGAGAAAGCATGGTACAAAAAATGAAGAAACCAAAGTTCAAAGTTGGGTCCAAGCAATGCAAGAAAACCACTACGGTTCCCGACCAAGATATTAAAACTTGTGAGGCAGACTCATGACTATAGCGACATTTTTCTATTTCCCCTAAAGTAGCTATGGGTATATTGGGTGAATGAACGATATAAACTGGTCATGAAGTGTTGATTCCTACTCCTACCAGTGCCTAAAGACAGACACTTTACATTTCTCTCTTTGAAACCTGAGCAGGAACAAGATGAAGAAAGGTTGACGCGATTATGCCTCAGACTTCATCGAGAGATTAACTTGATGTCCAGGCGTATCAGTCGGCAATGGTCAATACAAAGTGAGGTCTCGGTGGCTGAAGCCACTAGAAAGGATGTAACACCCTGTAATCTTGAATAAAGAATAATATTTCAATTTCATAATTTACAAGAGAAAAAGACTTTGAAGTAAACTTTTAAAAGTCAAGATAAGGCGTAAGCCATGTGAACCTAAGTAAATGAATTGATTTGAGGCCCAAGTTAAAATAATCAAGTGGATAACTTCAGAAGACACAAGTTGAGTCTTAATAATTAATAAAAATTAAATTCAAGACTTCAACAAAGGCCCCATGAAGTAAGAAAAGCTTAAGTAATAAAAGTCCAAATCCAAAAGTAAGTTTTGGCACAACCACCAAACTAGACCCAAAATATAGAATTAAATCGGTCAAAGAAAGAGATAGTTATGTGGGCATAGCATTAAATCCCAAAAGATGATAAGAACTTTAGAGATGGACCAAATAAATAGAATAGAGCCCAATATATGATAGGCCCAAAACAAAATAAATGAAATTAGACCAATAGACTTAATCAAATTCATGAGGCCAAAAAATTAATTAAAAGTCAAATGGGCCCAAATATAGAATTAAGAGGTGGGCCTAATATTTTATTTTTCATGAGCTAAAATATTTATGAGAATTATTTAATAAGCCCAAGTAGGAAGAACAAGCCCAAAGTCAAATTTGGTCCAAAAATTATTTGTCTTCAATAATTATAAAATAAAAAATTATATATATATATATATAAAGAGACTAGACTGAAATTCCCTTGGAGAGGGGGATGATGTGACATAATTATTTTTAAAAAACAAAAAAGACACGAAATGTTGGACATGAACCTTACATGGAAAAATAGTTTTTCCAACCGCATAAGTCTTTATTGAATAGTAAAAATGTACATGGAAGAAGAATTGATGAGAAAAGAAGTGATGGAACATACAAAAAATAAAAAGAAAATAAAAAGGGGACTGAAAGAAAAGAAGAAGGTGGGACCTATGAGGTAAATTATAAATTTTGGTTTCCTTCTAAAATAAATCTTCAATCTTCACATACATACATGTTTATAACATGTGCACAAATATCTCCCTAATAAGGGGAGAGAATTATGATTTGACAATATTAGAAAAATAAACAAAAATGAAAAGAATAAGGGGAAAATGAGGAAAAATATGAAAGGGAAATTAATGTAATTTTGGGAGACTTTTTCTCCTTGTTTTCCCTAGTCATCAAGAGGTACACATACATAAATATATATATATATATATATCCATGGGAGGAGAGATAATTGATGAGACCATTTGTTTTAGAATTAAAGAAAAAATAAAAAAAATAAAAATTATCAAAATTGATGGAAAAGATGGAATGACTCATGGAAGATTTTTCTTCCAAAGGTCATGTCATTCAAGGTAACCATGGTTGGAATTTAACCTAACCAAAGAGAATAAACCCTAGTTAGAAGGTTGGTTGAGTTAAAAGGGAATCAAGATTAAGTTAAATGAGGGATAAAAATATCTTTTCATCCTCAATATTTGGCTATAAATAGAGCTATTCTCCCAACACAAAAATTCATTTGCTCAAGTCTCCTTATCACTCTAGAAATTCGGTGGGCTGAGGGAAGAAGAGAAGGAGAAGAAAGAAAGAAAAAAAAAAGGAAGAAGAAAATAAAGAAAGAAGAAAAGGAAGAAGGAAGAAGAAAAGCTAAGTCCTATCCATTTGAAGCAAAGAACATAGCCAAGTAAGATATCTTCAAAGCCTTTTATTTCTTATCTAAAATCGTCTTCTTAAACTCATCCCTCTCTAAGCTAAAAGAACATAGGACTATGAAAGGACAAACATGGAGGAACACTAGTTCTAAGAAAGGTGAACTTTCTTGAGTTGTGAACAAAATGAAGTTGAAAGTAGAGACCTATGAAAAAGTTAATACAAATGGCCAACATAACATATTAACTGATCTTAAGTTGGATAAAAATAAATATTTCATGGGTAAGAGGGTAGAAAAAGAAAAGAGAAGTAAGGAACCTCATAAAAATGACAGAATAGTGGCTAAAAGCTCCATCTTAGATTTTTTGTACCAACCAAATAGAGTCTAAATGAAAATATGTTTTTAAAAGATTTAGTTTGGCATGTCATGAACATATGTGATTTTTGTTTAGACCCAAAACTGTAATTTAGAACCCCTATTTCATTTTTGAACTTTCTATGTCCGAGTTTTAGAAACATAGTCCATTTTGAGGAATTTTAATTAATTATAGAACAATTCCCTATAGATGGGCCATATATGGAAAGAAAGGTATATGTGTCTAGTTTCACCCAAAAATTATAAACCCCATTTTCGTCGGACAAATTTTGAGAAAAATAGATTCTCCCAAATAGTGTCGTTTTTTGACAAACTATGCCTTATGAATTTGTAGAGCCTTTTCAGTTGACTTTTGTATCTTGGTCTCTTCATAAACTATTTTTATGAAATCATAGTCTATCCTCTATAAAGTTTCCACAGTTATTCATCAAGTTTTGATAGTTTTAAACGATTTTATAATAAGTGGGACAGAATTTGGAATCTGGAAGAAATTAAGAAAAATAGTGTTCCAAGTGAAACAAAGCACCTAAGTGTAAGGACATTAGTTCTTAGCAACCCCAAATGATTATCAGCACGTATAAGAGTGGTATTAAGTTAATAAAATTTTATTTGGTCCCTTAGACTAAGGAGGCAAGGGTTTAGGTTATAGGAACACATGAAGGAGAAAGTTTCAAACCTAAGAAATTAGGTTCATCTAAACAACATTGGACATTCTCATACTAATACACATGAGAAATAAGTTGATACTAATGCTTGGATATATTACATAACCTAGGCATCAAAGGGGGTGTCTCAAAAGGAGTTGTGTCGCCTCATTGTTGAACGAGGTAGGCGTCATGTTAGTCGACAGCCAGGTGAGAGTGACTAGCAACATCATAATGAACCGTCTATTGTGAAAATGTTTTAAATACCTTTATGATCATGTGTTGCTATTATGTTTTATATTATGAATTACTCATCATGTTTAGGAAAGAGTTTTGTGAAAGATATTGTGAGCATGTGTTCCTCGTACAAATAAAAGTTATTTTTTATTTAAATATAGAGATCTTAAGTACGTGTTTCTTGTGAAAAGATATTTTTATAAAAAATATAATATCTTGTTGGAAGGTGCCAAAGTTTGTGGCTATCCAGCTCGTGGAGTTGCCATTTTATGGATGTATGATAACCTTTATGGCTTTTACCCTTTATGAATGTATGTTTGCCCTTTATGGGTGTATGATGGCCTTTGTAGTTTTTGCCCTTTATGGGTGTATGATGGCCTTTATGACTCTTACCCTTTATGGGTGTAAATTGCAAGTACCATTGGTGATTAAAGAGTGACCCTTATTTCCGCCATTCTGATTAAGTGAGTCGTGAATGAGGTTGTGGTACCGTCAGAACTTTCAGTCGCGACGTAGATAACTACTTGGCCACCAGAAGATGTAGTATGTGTGTGTGCTTGTGAGCACGTATAATATGCTATTAAGCATTTATGAGTTGGGCTAAAGAGCCATATATTTAGAAATCTGAATGACATTTTCTAAACTTGATGTTTGGGCCAGAGGGTCGGGCGTTGAAATATGAAATTATTTATAAATTATTAAAGTTGGGTCGTATGGCCGTATGTTGAAAGAAGAAAGAGTTTTTATAAAACCTTAGGAGTTGGGCTAGTGAGCCGCATGATATAAATATAACATTTTGCATGAGCAAGTTTTTTTGATAAATTCTTTCTTAAACATCTCTTGGGAAGTTGTGTAAAAGTATGCACTATTTTGCTTTAAAATCCTTTTATTTGTATCAGTGTTTGAGAAAACTCATGAAATCTTGACTCTTGGTTTTCAAGTGTTGTGTTGATATACTTTTCATTATGATATTAAGCCCACTCTCCTGTAACCACTTGTTGTTGCAGATCTTATTACAAGATAGATGGTATGTCCACCATGGTATGGTTGAGGTTGAAAGACTTGTGATGTAAGTATGAGACCTGAATGAGCTCATCAAAGAAGAATCAGTTGAGAGATGAGCAATGGCTCTCATTTTTGCATGTTGGGGATTGTGTATCCCGTATGAGTTGTATAATTAGCTCGTAGTTGATGTGAAGTATAGTGATGCGAAGTGCATCCTCGGTATATTTGTTAAGTTTTTGAATAGGTGAGATTGTGTCGCACCATTCCGAGCAGGTAAAACATTATCACGGGATTGGGTGTGACAAAGGATCCGATGACGCGGATACAGACTATTCGGGAGGACCCATAACTCATTTTTGATGATGAGTTATCCAACGAATGTGACTAGTTGTTATATATGTTTTTGGAATGTGTGCCTCTATTGGGCTTACATTTTATGTTATCATACTATGAAATTGCATTCAAAGTCTGTATTTATATTCAAAATCTATATCTGATTTGTGCCTTTGACATGTATGACTATGTATATGAACCTGTTTGCATTGAATTATTCGATCATTTACACGTTTCATCTAATTGATATAGTATCTTACGAGGTTTATGCTTATAAATATAAAAATCTAAGTTTTTATATCATTTATCTTGCACACAAGACTTTTAATGGACCAGCCACATCCACAACTACTCACTATATCCCATAGTGTGGATTCGTTATAGTAGATTGAGGTATTGTTTATGTCTTACTAATGTTTCCATATTATTACTATAATATATCTATGTTAGGAGAGCTTATAGGCTTCTATTCTTTCATGGCAAGCTGCCACATCTCTTACATGTCAGCGAGGGGACAACGGACTTTGGGATCAGTCTATAGACTCTCGAGTTTTATAGCTTCTTGAGTTGACCAAAACAGATAGTCCCTCGAAAAATCCTGCAGAATCACTTCAAAAGTGACCATGAGTCAACCCAAAATGTTCTATGAGTCGACCCAAGTTGAATGACTCTCTAGATCTATACTCTGCATCGACCATGAGTCGACCCACCAGCATCGTGAGTCGACCTAAGCTCTGAGTCCAAGGATTTGAGCTGAAGTGCATTAGCCCACGCATCGACTCGAAGGCAATAATAACATGTGAGTCAACCCAAGAGAAGACATGGGTCGACCCAAAGTGACCACCAGTCAGTAAAATTGTAGAGACATCATGTGAGTCGACCCAAGAAAGATATGAGTCAACTCAAAGCAGTTATGAGCTGAGACGCAACAACCAAAGTCGACCCAAGTGGAAACTCAAAGGTAGAAACTTATGTGAGTCGACCCAAGCTTCACATGAGTCGACCCACGGACGAAGGTGTGCAATAAAGCTGAGAGATCATCATTACGAGTTGATCCAAATATCAAGATGAGTCGACCCATGGGCGAAAAATCTAAAATTTTAGGGCATTGAGTCGACTCAGTCTTAATGTGAGTCGACCCAAAGGTGCGAAATTAGCAAATTAGCGCGAGGATCATGCCTATTTACAATTATGTTTCAGAGCATTAATTGGCAAGATTTGATTTCCAATGGCTATATTGGAGCTCGGAGTTATATAAGGATGAGTCTATCAATCATTCCATTAACAAGAGAACAAAAAATTTGCAAGAAATCATTGATTCATCAATGAAAGAGCTATCATTTTCCATCTTTTATTCTGAGAGAAACCTTAGCTGCCTTTGTTCATCATCTAACTTTTGATTTTTCTATTGTGAGACATATTATCATATCTACTCTTCTTAGAGAGTTTTTTGATCATCGTTTGTATACAAAACCTATTATCAAAATTATTTTAAAATGAGGGTGAGTCACTCTTAACTGTTCTTTGTGTGTGGTAAAGCACACAAAGGGAAGATCACATGTGCTAGAAGCTTGGTGACTTTGGAACGCAACTTGGTGAATTTTTAAAAAAGATTTGAAGCACACCCATAAGTGCTTGAAGATAGTGGAAAGATTTTAAGAGGAGGTTAAGAAGTGGACGTAGGCTTGAATAGCCGAACCACTATAAAATTGACGGTGTCATTTCTCTCTCCATATTATTTGTTTGTGCTTATACATGCATATATATATATATATATATATTGCTTGGTTGTTTTATATTGTTTAAATAATTTTTAAATAAGAATTTTTTAAAGACCCTATTCACCCCATCTACGGTTATTCTTTGAATAACAATTAGTATCAGAGCCTCGTCTCTTGTTTTTTTACTTAAGAGTCTAAGAGGATCCTATAGCAACCTCTGTTGGAACCACCATTTCTGATGACCAATCCACAAATAGACCACCTTTGTTCAGAGGAACAAACTATAACTACTGCAAAGGAAAAAAAAATACATATAAGCAGTAGATTATGAGCTATGGAAAAATCACTGTGTATGGTGCTAAAAAACATGTCAAAGTGACTGAAGGAACAACTATTCCAAAAGATGAATTAGAATAGAATGAAAATGATATTAGAGAAATGCAATGAAACTCTAGAGTAATGAATCTTCTATACTATGCATTACATCCAAATGAATTCAATCGAATATCCATATTGAAACAACAAAAGAAATATGAGATAAACTTGAAATAACCCATGATGGCACAAATTAAGTTAAAGACTCTAAAATCAGTATGCTTGTGCTTGAGTATGAATTGTTCAAGATGCATAATAATGAAAACATTTCTAGCATGTTTACTCAATTGACTAACATCATCAATTCTTTGAAATCTCTTGGAAAAATATATACTAACGTGAAAAATGTGAGAAAGATTCTCAAGTCTTTACCAAAAGGTAGGGATGCAAAGGTCACAACAATTTAAAAAGCAAAAGACCTCAATGTGCTCAGTCTTGATGAACTCATGGGGTCATTGATGTCACATTAGATTGTCATGAAAGGAAGATTGGAAGAAGAAAAACCAAAGGCAATGAGAGGTATGACACTAAAATCTTCACAATAAGAGTCATCTAACAAAGAGAACTCAAGCAAGTCGGATGATGAGAGTGAAGACATGGCACTCCTTAGCTAAAAGTTCAACAAGTTTCTTAAAAGGTCAAGAAAATTCAAAAGAAAACCTTTTAAGAGAGATTTCAACAAGGAAGAATCAAGCAAGAGTGACATGACTAAGGACTCCCTTATATGCTTTAAATTTAAGAAACCGGGGCACTTCAAGGCAGACTGTCCTCTTCTAAAGAAGGAGAAGTCCAAAAGATTCAACAAAAGAGAAATGAAAGCCACATGGAATGACTCAAATGAAAGTCAAGAAGAATCAACGTCAAGCGATGAGGAGATTGTGAATCTCTGTGTCATGGACAATGAAAAAGATGACAGTGAGGATGAGGTAATCTCAAACTTAAATAACTATGATGAACTTATAAATAATTTTAATGAATTACATTGTGAACTTGAAAAGATTGAATTAAAAAATAGGGTTCTTAAAAAGAAAATTACAAGTTTTTCAAAAGATCTTGAGGAATTAAAATTTTTGAATGAAATATTAATTCTTAAAAAATGTAAACCTTCACATAGTCATGAAATAACTCTTCTAGAAAAAGAAAATAAAAATTTAAAATTAAAAGTAAATAATTTATTCAGGATTGTCACAAAGTTTACAAAATGTGAAGAAAACCTTAACAAACTTTTATGGCAACAAAGATTTGTTTACAATAAGGCCGACATAGGTTATGAAGAATTTAATGATCAAAAGTTTTTAAAAGACATAACAACTTATGAAATATCATGTTGTGGGCATTATAGTAAATTAGGTCATATTAAAAAATATTTGCAAAGATAAGAATAAAATATGGATTCCAAAACAACGTATCATACAAAAACTAAAATTGAAGGACCTAAGAAAAAGTGGATACCAAAAGAAATTGTATGATTGATTTTGTAGGTGTGCTTAAAGTCTACTCTACACAAGGACAAGTGGTTCCTAGATAGTGGATGCTCCCAACATATGACGGACGATAAAAATAAATTTATTTCAAGCACACGAAAGAATTGATGACATGTAAGTTTCGGTGACAATTCCAAAGTTAAGATTCTCGAAGTTCGTACTATTGGTAAGAAATCATCTCTCTCTATTAAAAATGTCTGGCTTATAGATAGACTAAAACACAACTTACTAAGTATTAGTCAATTATGTGATAAAAGATACAAGGTAACTTTTGAAACTAATACATGTAGAGTACAAAATATGTGCGATAATAAAGTTTTATTTGTTGGTCATAGAAATGAAAATGCATATACAATCGACATTTATCCATAATTACAAAATGTGAAATGTTTAACAGTCATTAATAAAACTAGTTGGTTGTGGCATAGAAGATTAGGACATACTAGTATGGATCTAATCACAAAATTATATAATAATGAACTAGTAAAAGGACTCCCTAAAATTAAATATGTTAAAGATAAAATTTGTGATGCATGCCAATATGGAAAATAAAGTAAAACATCTATCAAGAAAAAGAACCATATCTCAACAACTAGGCCTCTACAATTGGTACACATGGATTTATTTGGACCAACATAAAAAACAAGCATGAGTGGAAAGTAATTTACCTTTGTAATTGTTGATGATTATACTAGATATATATATGGATAATATTTATTGCACACAAAGTTGAATCATACTTACACTTTGCTAAACTGTGTAAAAGACTTCAAAATGAAAAAGGATGCACGATTAACAATATAAGAAGTGATAGAGGAGGAGAATTTGTTAATAAAAACTGAGAAGTTTTGTGATGAAAATAGAATAGGACACAATTTTTCCGCACCTAGAACACACTAACATAATGACGTAGTTGAAAGAAAGAATAGAACACTACAAGAAGTGGCTAGAACTATGCTTAATGAACACAATCTTACAAAATAATTTTGGGCTGAAGCCGCTAACACCGCATGCTATGTATCCAATATGATAATTGTTAGATCAAAATTGAATAAAACTCCACATGAACTATGTCATTGTAGAATACCTAATATTGGTTATTTTCATATGTTTGGAGGCAAATGCTTTATCTTAAACACAAAAGATAATCATAAAAATTTGACGTTAAATCAAACGTGAGAATATTTTTAGGATATTCAACAATGAGTAAATCATATAGAGTGTACATTAAAAGAACTCAAGTTGTTGAAGAATCTATGCATGTTGTTTTTGAAAAAAACTAACATTCATCTATCTGAAGAGTATATTGATGATAATTATGTAGATTTGAGAGAATGACTTAAAAAGGATAAGTTCAATGATGTGACCATTGACACCACTCAACCAAACAAGGAGAATGAGAATGAAGAGAAAAATCAACCACAAATTTAGACAACTTATAGAAGGTTGATTAAAGACCATTAAAAAGATCAAATAATTTGTGAGCCAACCAAAGGGGTAACCATTTGCTCTCTTGCTAGAGATATATTTAATCATTTAGCCTTCATATCTCAAATTAGACCCAAAAACATACAAGAAGCCAAAAATGATTAATATTTGATAAATGCCGTGCGAGAAGAATTAAATCAATTTAAAAGAAATAAATATGGACCCTAGTTCCTAGACCTAAAAATAATACAATCATAGGTATAAAATGGGTTTTTAGAAATAAGAATGATGAATCGGGCAATATAGTTATAAATAAAGCTAGACTTGCACTTCAAGGTTATAATCAAGGAGAAGGCATAGATTATGAAAAAACGTATGCTCCTGTAACTAGATTAGAAGCCATACATATATTATTTGCATTTACGTGCCAAATGCTTTTTACATTATTCCAAATAGACGTGAAAAGTGCTTTCTTAAATGGCTATATCAATGAAGAAGTATATGTAAGCAACCTCCTAGTTTTGAAAATCATAAATACCCAGATCATGTATTTAAACTGTTAAACGCTTTATATGGGTTAAAATGATAAATACCCATATCATTTTCTCAACTCTTCCTATCATTACTTGGTTCCCTCGAAAACAATTTTTTTTGTAAGTGGCCTAGTTGTCTACACTTGTGACATTTAACAAATGGCTTGGCGCTGGTTGTTGTACATTTTTTGGACATAGGATCGGTCTCACCACAAGTCCAACATTGCTTAGGTTGACTTTTATCACTTGATGCTCCCCCGACTTGAGTAATATCCTTAGGATATGATACTCCCAATTATTTTTATTTCTTGGCCATCATTCGGGTTTTGAGGTCTTGCCCGTCACTGTTTCTTTGTATCCCAGAGAGCTTTCTCAACACTTCCTCACAATTTTGAGCTTTTTGCCTCATTATGCGTGTCATTTTCTCAAACATTTTTCTAACGATCAGATTATTATGTACGTGGGGTTCTAGTTGCACTACTGGCCCTTCATGCTCCTCGTGACATTCCTCTTCCGCATGAGCTGAAACATACGATTCCCCTTCACCGTCCATGTCCTAAGACATAACCAAAATACGTCTTGTTCTAAGAATTAACTAATAGTTACGATACCCACGGTTAACTCGATAAACAAACCCAAAACAAGATAATCCCTGACAAAGGCACTAATAAGTCGAGCGCAACCCCTCATTCAACATACTTATATTCGTGATTTCCATCAATCATCTGGCTCAACTCCTCACTGTTCATCCATATCCTAATCACTACTGAATTTTACCGCACGAAAAAGTGATGGAATAATATAAGTGCACAACATGCCACTCTTAATCCTCAAACATAGGTCTCGTTAGGTTACACTTAATACGTCCTTGTTTAATACAATGTTAAATGTAAGGTTCTAAGTTCACTACAAGGTGGACATAAAGTTCAACACTGAGCTCCTTTAGAACGTAGAAGCTAACTAAATAACTCAGAATCTTTATCTAGCAGTGCTCATGACGCACCAACCAAAGTCTTTCACGTGTTCTTATTTCACTTCTCATCTTCATCCATTCTTGACTCTAGATGTCATTGTTCCTAATCTTCTTTTATACTTTCAACTTGTTCTTTGAGCATTCCAAACGCACTTAAACATATCAATGGTTCAAAAGTTTATTCAGATGTGCTAACCAAAGCCATTCAACTACAATTATTCAACTATAGGTTCCTAATTTCCACAAGTTACATTCTTATCTATCTCAAGAATCTTCTTTATGAGGAAAACCAAGCCAGGATAAAAATTCACCGTTTAAACACTCAGACCCGTCAAGAGTCTTAAAGAATTTTAAAATCTGACTTCGTTCTTGTACTTTTCACTATCTTATCCGTTAATTACGTTCTCGTTGCTCCACATCCTTTTTCCATTGCATGGACTTTCATGTCCTCTTACTATTTCCAATATTTAGGTATTACGTTGTTATTTTCTCCCGTCTCAAGATCCAATTCATAATTTGATTTCTCCTTTACTCCTATTCTATCTTCTCCTTCTCAATTCGATATTTTCACCACACTTAGGCATTTGCCGACTTCCGAAAATAATATTAATTACTATAATAAATCTAATCAGGTCTCATTTCTTTAACCAAGATTTGGGTTCTACAACTTATCCAAAGATTAGCATTTTAATCTCGTACTTATGTTCATATGATAGAGGGCAACTCATTTCCATTATTCTTACGCCACCCGTAAGATATTAATTCTTATGACATGTATTCATTCTAAATGTTTACTAAACACATCTTAGCATTCTTGCTTATCACACCTTTCTGTTCATATACTTCGGTTCTTAATAAGCTCTAGGTTCATAGTATAGTTTCTCAGACCCTTCATGCCCGAAAAGTCATAGCATACCTAATGTCCATCATCATTACATGTTATAACTACCACTTCATACTATTATCTTTAACATGATCAAATCAATTAAGGGATATAACTAGTGAATCCTTTCATCAATGCTATCATCCGTCTTATGATCGTGTGTACGCATTTCATCTTAAGTCTACATTAATTATCAAGGTTCTACTACTCATAAGTTTTATCATAAGATTTTATTTCTTACAACGCCGATCATTAATGTAGACTTAAGATGAAAGGTGGTGACTCATAACACCAACTCCTCACTTAATACTAAAATCTTACTCAAAATTCCTCATTCTACTTTTTTCCCGGCACAATGCGAGATACTTCGCTCTAACTTTTTATCTCATCACAAGACTGTAACATGGTACCAATACATTTGGGAAGAATTCCGTTAATAATCATGGGTATAATCCAACACCATTCTAGCATAATCTCCTCAACGACTAGGGGTGTAAACGTACGCTCCCTCAACCAACTCACCTTTACCATGAAATGAAATCCCGACGAATCCACTATGTAAGAATCATTCTAGGTTCATGTTCTACCTCCCTAGTCCTACTGTTGGGTCTATCTCCCCAATACAATCAATACACTAAGACTTCCAATTAGAACCAACATCGCGTGGCAACGTGTTTCTAATCAAATCTCCAAGTTGTTTAATCAGACGTCCGAAGATAAAGGCAAGACATCCCTAACAATCACCGTACTCTTAATGTCTTATGTAATACCCCAAATTTTTGTAAAACTTAGTATAGGCATAAATGTATCCTAATGGGCTTACCAAGTGTTCAAACCCTAGAAATTGAATCACATAAACCCTAATAGTATCGATCAAGGGTTCAACACTAAAGATGATCAAATTAATGAAGTCTTGAA
>JAUTBS010084636.1:0-13105 GCA_032361285.1 Aequorea victoria | reverse complement strand
AATGTATTATTTGAATCTATGGTTGTATAACTTTAAGGTTCTTGGATTCAATCCAAGCTTTTGATAAAAGAATATTTTTACACTATGTGTTTATTTTTCTATAATTTCAAATGCATGGTTATACAATGGTACTATTATGTTATAATTAAGATTTGAGATAGAATATGCTAAGACGGAGATGAGTCGTGCTAAGACTTTGTCAAAGATGATTCGTACTTAGTTAAGATATTCTATGCCAGATCTTAATTATAATAATATTCTTGATAACCTCGTTAGTGCTTGTAGCTTAACGGGTCGAGTTAGATTCAAATAATAATTCTTTAATCAATATATAAATCATTGCTACAAGTTTAGAGTGGATTCAAAACCCTAAGTCTTCTCTCCATTTATCTTTATTTATTTAGCATAATCTTTATTTAGTTTACCTTTCAAACAAATCAAATTCATTTTCAAAATTATTGTAAGATCTAATCAAAAGAAATTATCAACTCAGTTTTCATATCTCTGAGGACCGACACTCTACTTGCTACTATTCCACCCAAATAAAGATTAAGTTAGGTTTTTTATTCATTTGTAGAAATCTCTTTCGATGGCGATCATTCCCTCTGCCACACACAGACGTCCTTGTAGACAACACTACTGGTCATGCCTTGCTATCATTCATGGACGAATTCTCCAGGTACAACCAAATCCTCATGGCCCCTGAAAATAGGAAAAAGACTACGTTTACCACGCCGTGGGAAATGTATTGTTATCGGGTTATGCCTTTAGGTCTAAAAGATGCAGGAGCCATGTACCAACATGCCACAACGATATTACTTCATGACATTCTACACAAAGAAGTTGAAGTATATGTCGATGATATGATTGTCAAATCCAAGGACTGCGAAGGACATATCCCAACTTTAGGAAAATTCTTTGAAAGGATTGGTAAGTACCAGATGAGACTGAACCCACATAAATGCACTTTTAAGGTTACTACAGGTAAAATGTTTAGATTCATCATTGCCTAAAGGGGCATAGAGGTAGACCCTTCTAAAATCAGGTCGATTCTGGAAATACCTCCCACAAGAACAGAGAGAGAGGTTAGAGGATTCAAGGGAAAGATTATGTTCAATATTCGATTTCTCTCGAAGCTGACTAGAACTTGTGAACTTATTTTCTAATTGCTCAGAAAGAATACAAAATTCTAGTGGGATCAACATTGCCAGAATACCTTTGAATCCATCCAAGGATACTTGTAGAAGCTTCCGGTGCTTTTTCCTCTGGAACCAAGCAAGTCGCTAATTCTATACCTATCAGTGAATGAATCCGCAATTAGATGCATGCTAGCACAGGAAGAGGAAAATGGCGAAGAAAAGGTTGTGTACTACCTGATCAAGAAAATGACAGAATGTGAAGACCGATACACGCCGCTGGGGAAAACTTGTTGGGCTTTGGTGTGGTTATCAAAAAAGTTATGACACTACATACTGGCATACCCTGAGTGTTGATTTCTAGAATGGACCTGCTAAACTACCTATTCAAAAAGCCTGCACTGACATAAAGATTGGCCCAATGGTTGTTATTATTGGCCGAGTTCGAATTGCATTACAAGACCAAAAAGTCGGTAAAAGAAAGAACTGTAGCAGAATTCTTTCCCGATCAGCCAGTTAAGGGAGAAGAAGATTTAGAGTTTCAATTTCCCGATGAAGATGTGATGAAGGTCGAGAATGAGCTATGGGTTTTATATTTTGATGGTGCCTCAAACCAATATGATTACGAAATTAGAATTTTGGTAGTCAATCCAGATGATTCGTATATTCTGTTATCCTATAAATTGAATTTTGAGGTCACCAATAATCAAGCCAAATACGAAACATGTATTGCCGGGATGGAAGCTGCCTTGGAATTAAGGGCGAAAAAATTAGAAGTGGCTGATGATTCTGCCTTGGTCGTCTCCCAA
Source organism: Aequorea victoria (assembly GCA_032361285.1). NCBI lineage: Eukaryota > Metazoa > Cnidaria > Hydrozoa > Leptothecata > Aequoreidae > Aequorea > Aequorea victoria. The sequence continues at coordinate 11,160 of JAUTBS010084636.1, read as the reverse complement.
GCCAGTAGAAAATGAAAAGTCAAGGAGAAAAAAATTGATACCATACCACCAAGAGCTCAAACGAGTTATTCCCAATTTTGAGGATGTCATTTTTATCCATGTACCCAGGCTTCAGGAAAAATTTGTTGATGCCCTTGCCACTCTTGCCTCCATGATTAACATACACTCAAAGGAAAAAATGAGGTATTTGATAATTGAACAGAGGAGCATGAGAGCATACGAGGTCGCAGTCTTAGAGGAGGAAGTTGGAATGGTTTATCCTAGTTTCACGACATCTGAAACTTTATTGATGAGGGAAAATACCCAAAAGATGCCAGTGAAAAAAGATAAGAGAGCCATAAGAAGACTAGCAACGCAATTCATCATCTGTGGTGGAAGGCTGTATAAAAGGGCTTATCTAGTGGTGAACAAACTTTGTATAATAGGAAAGAAAGGTCGAGAAATTGTAAAAGAAGTACACGAAGGGGTCTGCGGGCCACACATAAATGGGATGATGTTGGCCAGAAAAAATCTGCGACAAGGCTATTTTTGGATGACTATGGAAACGAACTATGTTAAGTTCATCAAAAGATGCCGCAAATGCCAAATTCATACAAATATGGTACATGTGTTCCTCTATCAGAACTATATAATATGACATCTCCTTGGCCATTTTCAATCTGGGGAATTGACATCATTGGAAAAGTCACGCCGAAGGCTTCGAATGGACACGAATTCATCTTAGTAGCTATCGACTATTTTACTAAATGGGTCAAGACTGCTTCTTTTTCAGTCCTCAAAGTATCTCATGTGGCTAAATTTATCAAGCATAACATCATCTACCGATATGGTGTTTCCCATAAAGTAGTATCAGTCAATGGATCATACTTCCAAGGGGAAGTACTAGATTTGCTAGAAAAGTACAGAATCATAACGCACAAATCATCCCCGTATAGACCGCAGACCAACGAAGCAGTCGAGGCGGCAAATAAGAACATCAAGAGAATCCTACAAATGATGATAAAAGCCAGTAAGGATTGGCCCAAAAAGTTCCCATTTGCCCTTTGGGGATACATAATTTCAATCTGACCCTCGATATGAGTCACCCTATACTCTTTAGTATACGAGAACAACCAGATTAAGTCCTCTTTCTTCCTACATCGTTGTCTATTTTCCTCTTTGTGCTATATCTCGCTTCCCATCAATATCAGGTGCCCATTAGAAAGGCTACCGAGAGATGTCCCAAGTCAACCATCTCCCAGGATGACTAGAACTGTCGATGACGCTCTAGAAGAGGGGTATAATGGGAAGAAGTGATCATATAAACCGTCACCGCCTAAAGACACGTTTGGGGATGACCAAGTTGATGCAAAATATAAGAAGAGAGGCAAAAGGTTGTCAGCCTCAAGACCACGAGCAGAATACTAGGATGCTCCATAGTCAAAACCGTTACAACAGGAATAGTCCACCATAGACAACGCCAGCAAATGTTTTCACCAGTCAGGACGTCAAAGAAAGTTTGTCACTCAGTCGTAGTGGTACAATGGAAGCAAACCCTTCTCTGCAGAAAGGATCTCGGAGTATAGACTCCAACTAATAGATACTCCATAACGTTCACCTTTTCCATCAACCAAATCTAAGAGAAATACAAAAAAATGAGAGTTGAGCATAAAAATTGAGAGAAATATAAGAAAAAAAGAGTTGAGCAAAAAAAATTAAATTAAAAGATATGCAGAAAAAGGAGAGCTGAGCAGAAAATTGAGAGAAATACAAGAGAGAAAATGAGAATTTTGAGGGATACCTGAAGGAGCAAGGGACTGCCTGCAAAGACAAAAGAAACACCGAAATGAATGACATCCAAACCGATAAGAGTCTCGGCCAAAATCAATGGCACAAAATTCTTTTCCTCTTTTATCTGAGAAGCTACTTGTACCAGGGTAACACTGACATCATCATTTCCTGGAGAAATAAGAAAATGTGCCAGAAGATAGATACACAAGGCGTAGCGATGACGAGACTGAAAAGGAAAGTCTGAAAGAGAGCCAGAAAGATGGAAGCGGTTCACCAGACGGGATACGTCAAGAATCCCTCCGTTTAGAATGTTGATAGCCTCACTACCGCTCAACCTGCATAATTTCTTCAAGAGCTTCTTCAGACTAACGAGAAAGGTAGGGATTAAGATTTCCTCTCGAGGGAAGAGATGCAAAATAGTTTTGAACTCTTCGATGGTGGGGCAGAGTTCTTCGTCTCCAAATTTGAATATAGGGGCCACACTGGATCCCATAGCTGAGCAGATATCCTCAGAAGATTCTAATCCATCCTCACAGCCCTTAAATAGAAAAGAGCGTTCAAACTAAGATTTACAAAATTAGTTTGCTTGATCTTAGTAAACTCCTCGGTCCAAGAGGAAAGATAATTTTGAGTGGAAGAAGTCATTTCAAGGAACAATAGTTGATCACAAAGAAAGGTTGGGCACTCCCTTTATATAGTAAGATTTGAGAGGGACCACACCTGGCATGCATCACCTCATGCAAACCCAATGTAGCGCACACCATGTCATCATGGGGCGCGCCATGTCTGTTAATAGAGCAGCGCACACCATCTTATATGGCGCGCGTCACCTTGATTTTTCAAAGAAGCAGTTGTGTTTATTTCATCCCCTACTTCATATCTGAGTCATCACCACTAGTGCTTACAGCCTACAAATAGTGACACCACTGCTTTGGTCTATGTCTCTCTTTCCATTATCATTCATACATGCATTCATTTGAATTCTAAAAATGCAAAGAAATCTTAAAAAAAGAATAGAGAAGAAAGAAAAAAAAAGAATCATCCATGTACATAAACACCCATCCATGTATATAAAAAAACATCCATGTATATAAAAAGGGAGCATCTGTACAATGAAAAAATAAAAAAAAGAGCTAAATAAATGTACTAAGATAAACATCAAATCGGGCACAAAGGCCCATCCAATAAAAATGTATATAAAAAAGAGTGTGTATAAAAATGTACAAAATACATGAAAGAAAAAATCAAAAACACCCTCATCTATGTCGACGACGGGTGCGGCGCATGGGAGCTGGAATAGAGGAAGCAAAGGTGGTGGCGTTCCCGAGACGTAGTCATCGTCACTATTGACCGGATGCGCTCGAACCCCAATCCTCAGAGAAGAGCCTCGGGGAGTAGTGGTAGATGGACCAGTAGCAGACGGGCTAGAAGAACGAGAAGTTGAGGAAGCCCGATGGGTGGAGAGGTCACGGCTGCTGGAGAGAGGCTGTAAAAAAGAGAGAGAGAGAAGAAAGAAGAGAACTCAATGTCAGAATAAGAATGTAATGAATAAATGAAAATTGATAGCAAAAAAATAAATCACTTACCCGGCGAGGAGGAGGGTGAGAATGTTGGGGGACGGGATCAAGGTGTGTGTCTGTAATGATCTCAGTCTGCTGCCTCACCAATATCATCAGACTGGTGATAGTCATCTATAAACGAACGGGGGACCTAGAACAGAAACAAAGAGAAAAGAAAATAAAAGGTGTTAACAGACCGACATAACAGAACAATAAGATAGGAAAAGCATAAAATAAAATAAAGAGAGGAAGGTAGGAAGTACCTACTCATCCCCAGCACTTAGACGTAGCTCCTCTACCATGGGAATAGGAACGGGATGGGAAGCTGAAACCCGTGCAGATACGTGTCCACCACCTGAGGTAGCAGCATGAGAAAAGGGTAAGTCGGATCTGGAACAGGGACGGCATAAGCACCAGTAGTAGTAGAGGCGGCATAAGCAGCAATAGTAGAGGCGTCATAAGCACCAGCGATAGCACCACCAGTAGTAGGAGCAGCATGGCTACCAATAGCGGAAGGAGCCCGAGATGACGAATGTTGTTCGCCTTGTTGCTCAATATGGAGAACACCTATTGGGCGCATCAAGGAAGCACAGGCGAAGACGGCATACTCCCCCTCAGCTAGATAATCACTAGCGTTGAAACTGTACATCACCTCTATGATGTCTTCCAGCGGCATGGTGTCTGTCGACCTCATACTCGGTGGAGGTGGCTGAGGGACCCAAAAGTGGTCTAGTCCCAACGAATGCCGAGCTACTCGCTCGCCCAAGAACCACTCCCGGTGGAATAGTCCCTCTAGAAGGATCCTCATCTGAGAAGCCTGACGGCTCCTCATCAGATCAGGGCTAGCCCGATTATCCATACCATCCCACACCCGCCAGTTCACCTGAAAAGTGAACCAAACATAGGTTAAATGTAAGAGAAGTCACTAAAAGCAAATAAATAAATGGTGCATGAAACTAAAAGATAACATACCTGTGTGTGAGAAAGGTGATCCAAAAGCTGGCGGTAGCGGCTCAAATCCTTTGCCTCCTCCATCCTCCCTCCTCCCTCGCGTGCTCTGACCCCACCTTAGCGCTCGCAGGATGGCTAGAGGATCGAGATAAATGGTAATTGAGGAGGGAAATCGCAGGAACTCATAGGTCCACAGCTATAACAGGAAGAGATGATCAACATAATAAGTATTAGGCCGGGTCAATAAGAAGTAAACGCCAATGAAATAATAGGATAAGGGGAATAGTCGAGATCGTACCTCCCAAATCCTCCAGTAGCCGATGACGGGCAGCTCCCTGGCCTGGAACACGAATTACAGGCTCGTGTATAGTGCCGCCAGTGCTGCTCCATCCCAGTCATAGGATGACACTCGGCACAGGTCGTGAAGGACTCCCAAGTAGTAAAGATGGACGGTGTTTTTCCTGTTCGTGAACAGGCAAGCACCGAGAAGATAGAGAAGGAATGCCCGAGCAACCCACTCAAAATGACAGGGTTCGATGCACTCTATCCCCATGTAGTGCTCCACTAACCAGGAGTACCAGATCTGCCTGTTATCCGTTTGGGGAATGATCCTACCTAAGAAGTGGAGGAGGGCCGCAGAGCACATCCCTATACTGTGGTTGAAGGGAATGTGGTCACCGTCAACCCTGATCCCCGTAATCATGGTGAAATCAAGGGGAGTCAGGGTCGCCTCAAAAGATAGGAAGTGGAATGTGTTCGTAGTATCTCGCACCTCTCCACTAGGGCCGTCATGAGCACTCGATCATTGTGAGTGCTCGTGAGGAGGGGGATGAACCTACCAAACCTAGAGGCATCAACAAAAAACCTATTATCTAAGGGGATAATCTCGTACCACACCAGGACACGAGAGGAGCCTCCAAAGGCCCATAAGTACTCACCAGCCTGAAAAAAGAAGAAGAAAAAATCGTCAGATAAGATAAAAAAAAGAAGAAGAAAAAAAAAAAGAAAAAATAGAATAACAGAAAATTCATAAACCTAAGAAAGTGTGAAAATATTTACTTAGTGACCGAAAAATTAAAAATTCACTACCTTAGGTAACGTGAAGCGCAACCTAATTTGGGCAAAAATAAAAAAAGTCGTAAACCTAGAAAAGCATGAAAATGGTAACCTAGTGATAAAAATAAAAAAATCATCTTAGAAAAATATAAAAACATATATCTAAGGATAAAGATAATTAATTCTCCCTCGGAAAGCGTGCAACACAACCTAAGATGGTTGGGACGAAGGAAAGCATACTTAGCCCAGGAAGTGCGAGACGTAACATAAGGTGGTCGGGCAGAACAAAAACCAACCCACCTCGAAAAATATTGATACGCAACCCAAGTTTGAATTAAAAAAAAAATCCTTCTAAAAAATGTGAAAACATTTATCTAAGGACAAAGATAATTAATTCTCTCTCAGGAAGCGTGCATCACAACCTATGATAGTCGAGACGAAGGAAAGCCTATCCATCCCAGAAAGTGCGAGACGTAACCTAAAGTGGTCGGGACAAAGGAAAGCCTACACACCTCGGGAAGTATTGATACGCAACCCAAGTTCAAATTAAAAATAAAGAAATCCTTATAAAAAATATAAAAATATTTATCTAAGAACAAAAATTATTAATTTTCTCTCGAGAAGCGTGCAACACAATGTAAGATGGTCAAAACGAAGGAAAGCCTACCCATCCCGGGAAGTACGAGACATAAACTAAGGTGGTCAGAACAAAGAAAAGCCTACCCACCTTCGGAAGCGTTGATACGCAACCCAAGTTCAAATTAAAAATACAAAAATATTCCTAGAAAGACGTAAAAATATTTATCTAGGGACAAAAATAATTAATTTTTTCTCAGAAAGCGTGCAACACAACCTAAGATGGTCGGGAAAAAGAAAAGTCTACCCATCCTAGGAAGTGCGAGACGTAACCTAAGGTGGTCGGGACGAAGGAATGAGCGTTGATATGAAGCCCAAGTTGAATTAAAAATAAAATATTCTCCTAAAAAAATGTAAAATATTTATCTAAGGACAAAGATAATTAAGTCTTTCTCGAGAAGCGTGCAACACAATCTAATATGTTTGGAACGAAGAAAAGCTTACCCATCCTAGGAAGTGCGAGACGTAACCTAAGGTAGTCGGGATAAAGGAAAGTCTACCCATCTCGAGAAGCGTTGATACGTAACTCAAGTTCGAATTAAGAATAAAGAAATCCCCTTGGAAAGATATAAAAACATTTATCTAGGGATAAAAATAATTAATTCCCTCTCGGAAAGCGTTCAACACAACCTAAGATGGTCGGGACGAAAGAAAACCTACCTATTCCGGAAAGTGCAAGACGTAACCTAAGGTGCTCGGGACGAAGTAAAGTCTACCCACCTCGGGAAGCGTTGATACGCAACCCAAGTTCAAATTAAAAATTTAAAAAATCCTAAAAAAATATGAAAAAGTTTATCTAGGGACAAAGATGATTAATTTTCTCTCGGCAAGCGTGCAACACAACCTAAGATGGTCGTGATGAAAGAAATCCTAACCATCCCAGGAAGTGTAAGACGTAACCTAAGGTGGTTGGGATAAATGAAAGCATACCCACCTCGGGAAGCATTGATACGCAACCCAAGTTTGAATTAAAAATAAAAAATTCTTCTAGAAAAACGTGAAAACATTTATCTAGGGATAAAAACAAAATTTCTGCCTTGGAAAGCATTGGCACGCAACCCAAAGAATATCATACATCCAAACGCTTTGGGCCTACCCTGCACATACATCTAAGTTCATATTCTTTTTTTAATTTTTGGTATACAAGAGTTGGATTTAAATTCTTAAAAATAAATAGAATGGAAAAGAAAATAAAGGATAGAAGGCGTACCGCACAGTTCATCATTGAAAAGTGAGTATCTGACGCCTAGAGTAGCAGCACCGGGTCCACGGTGCAGTCATCAAAAAACAAATGGTGGACCTTGTAGACCTCTAAGGAGTGCACCAGATGATCATACCGAGCCGAGTGAAAGCCCACCGGTGTGTCTATAGCCAGAACCCCAGTGGAAGGGATCCAGTGTCTATGGGCTGTCAAATACTAGCTCGTCCGCAGTGGGGTAGCCTGAAGGTTCACCCTTTTCCATGGCTCACAGAGTCTCGAAAGCGGCGAGGAGATCATCCATAACGTAGGATGGGGCCTCTGACATTTCTAGGTGGTGTGAAGGGTTGAAGTGAGTGCCACTAAGCCCTATAAAAGAGTTTGCTCAAAGAACGTGTCATCGGTAGTCGAGATTCTGGCAAACTGTGCTGGGTCCATGGCATCTCTGATCAGGGGGCACCATATCCAAGTACTGCGCGCCACTTCTCGCCAAAGTCCATGCCCTGTCAAACCAATCATCACATGCCACATGCCACTTCTCTCCTAGTGGATTCCAGGTAGACCAACCACCAGGTACTCCGCGCCACTTCCCTCTTAGAGGACACCCAAGCATCACCTAGCGCGAGGCACGTATTTCAAACTACCAAATTCCAAAGTTTGGAGTTTACCTTCGATAAATGAAATGTTTAAGTCATCATCAACCGTCAAAAATTATATTCTCAGCTTTGAACAAGCTCGTTGAATCTCATCTCCGTGTTCGGGATCTTTAAAAGTGGTTCGTCTCACGACCTAAAACTTAATAGTTTGGTCTGTCTCATGACCTAAAACTGAGTAGTTTGGTCCATCTCACGACCTAAAACTGAGTATTTGGGTCTATCTCATGATCTAAAACTGAGTACTTGGGTCCATCTCATGACCTAGAACTGAGTAAATTAGTCCATTCATAACTTTAAATTGAACAATCTAAAAAACTGAATGAAGCGATTAAAGTCGTATGACGGGGTTTAAATGGCAGCAGAACAGCTACCACGTTGAATGGTGGTAGAACCACTAAAGTCTGAGGACTTTTGAATGGTAGTAGAACTGCTACATGTTTGAATGGTGATAAAACCACTAGTCTTTTTTATCATAATTTTAAAGTTAATTTTTACCAAATCGGTTCGGTCGGGACCTTAAATTGACCAAATCGGTCCAGTCAGGATCTTAAATTGACTAAATCAGTTTGATCGGGACCTTAAATTGATCCAATTGGTCCAATCAAGATCTTTAATTGACCAAATCGGTCCATCTCATAACCTAAAACTGAGTAAGTCTCATGATCAAAATTTGAGTAAATCGATCCATGTGACCTTAAATTTGTTTTTTGTATAGTTTTGTGGGGTAACCATTAGGTTTTAACCTTTGTTTCATTTGCAACATTTGCATTATCCTAAGAACTACGCTGGTCTGATCCCTTCAAATAGGGTACGTAGAAAGCTTGATGAAAGTCAAGTACGACCATATTTTGTATATTTTGTTACGTTCTCTCGGCCTAAGAAGAGCTTAGTCAAAATGGACAGTCTATGGAGCATTAACATTCACTCACCACATGCGTTCCAGTGAGAGTTCTGTCAAAGAATGACAACTATAAACACTTTAATTTTGACTAACCCGCGCATTAGGCTTATTCGGTTTGTTTTCGATGATGACTATATGCATAAATTGTATTGAAGAAAACTCTGTACGAATCCGAGAGTCAAAGGAATACCGCAATATACCCCAACACGCCCCAAAATACCAAAAACACTAAAAACACCAAAAATACCCTTGGCACGCGCCACCTCCAAGTGGCACGCGCCACCTTTTCCAAAATAGGCTTACGCTACCTCAAAGTAGCTCACACTGCCTTTACCCAAAATAGGCATGCGCCACCTCAAAGTGACACACACTACCTTTTTCAAAACTTCCCCAAAGAGGCACACGTTGGTTCGACCTAGCGCGCGCCACCTCCTACCTGGCGCACGCCGCCTTGAGAAGAAACTACCCTTTGACAGCTTCCTCACTAAAGTTCTATAAATAGAACCATGTCCCCCCTATTTTAGGGATCCCTAATCAGAAGAACACAAACGCTCTGTTGAATTATAATTTGAGAATTAAATGAATTAAGGACTAAATCAAAATAATACACAAACCTATACACTACCCGAATAGCCCTACACCGACCAAGTTCTGACGACTCAAGGCTGTATGGAGAACTCCCCGCTGCATTTGAGAAAACTACCGAATAGCCCTCCCGCCTACGCCTGAAACTCGCCTTTCGACCGGGATTTCTAGTAAGTCGTTGTCTTTTACTTAGTTCTTATCGATAAAAGGAAGAAAGGGGACGTTGGCCTCATTCTCCCAGGCTCTATTTTTTATTTCCGTCGAGACATCTTTTCTTTTTTTCTTAGATAAAGCATGCCATGTCATTTCTTAGCTTCTTTATATATGTAGAGATCCATAAAACATAGGTTTTTAGACTGAGTTGAAAACCTATTATATGAAATGCCATATTTCATATTTTCTTCCAAGTATAAAACACTTTTGCACACGAACACACTGTTTTTCTTAAAATAGTAGCCCATTTTGGTCCTCAAAGTGTCAAGCTCACTCTGCCATTGTGACGCGCAATATTTTTAGAGAGACCAAAAGTGGCGCGCCAGGTTGTAAGGTGGCGTGCACCACCTCTGGAAAAGTCAGTGGCTTTCCAGTAGGTTTCTGCACCTTTTCTACGTTAACAGCATGCCTCTATATTCACTTTTGCACACTGATATGTTGACATTTCCCCTTTTAACATGCAATTAAATGCAAGTATGCTTAGAAAATCTTTAGTTGTAGATTAGGTTTTATTTTATTGATTGATTATGTTTGATCTCTTTTCAATCTTTATTCTGTATATGTTACTTTTGAAAAAACTTAAGATAAGAACTAAGAAGTGGCTAAGTAGAGGTTGATCTTTTGGCTGGGCGAGAGGGGTGCCTAACACCTTCTCTTCCCGTACCCTAGCTCTCGAACCATTATCTCTGGTGACGACGAACTAGTACCTTGAATTTTTTGTTTTCTTAGTTTATCATTAAAAATCAAGTGGCGACTCTAATTGTGCAGCCCTTAGCATAGACACATTCAGGGGGCTCTCTTTTCAAAAATATAAAACATTGTTTCTTCTTCTTTAAAAACATAAAACTGAGAGCGTTTTAAAAAAAGTAAGTTGTTTTCAAAAGAGGAGGGAAGTGCATTTTTCGAGAGGGTTCCTCACAGTGATCAATTACGGGGATTTAGAAGTTCCTCCCGCGTGCTCGAGTGGTACTGAGTCCTTCCCCTAGAAAGTAAGTTTTTTGTAAATGCCTCTGAGTCTGGTTGCTTTATCCCCCTCCTTACGAACACTCATAATGATCAAGTGCTCATGACGGCCATGATGGAGAGGTGGTAAGATACCACTAATACCTTCCACTTCCCAATGTTCGAGGTGACCCTGACCCTCCTCGATTTTTCTATGATTACGGGGATCAGGGTGGGTGGTGACCCCATCCCATTTGACACCATCTTCTGGAAGTGTCTGGCGACATTTCTCCATTCTTTCAGCAGGATCTCACCCTAAATGGACCATGGGCAGATCTGATACTCCTAGCTGGTTGATAATTCCATGGGGCTAGAGTGCACTAAGCCCCGTCACTTCGTGTGGGTTGCTCGGATATTCCTGCTCTACTTATTCGATGCTAGCCTATTCACAAACAGGAAAAACACCATCCAACTTTATTTCCTGGGAGCCCTCTATGACCTACGCCAGGTGTGTTGATACACTAAGGTGTTTGGACTTAGGTATAATCAACCCAAAGGGGGGGTGAATGGATTGATGGCAAACTTTTCAATTTCTTCTAAACTCTTTTGATTGCTTTAATAATGATATGAGTATGCAGCGGAAAGTAAAGCAATATTAAAAAACTAAAATTAAAGAGTTTAAGGGAAAAGAGA
>JAUTBS010084525.1:0-13106 GCA_032361285.1 Aequorea victoria | reverse complement strand
TGCCTCTCACTGATTTATTCCCATCCAACTGCCACCAACAAAAATTACCATCCAAAACCACCACGCAATAACCTACTACCACTCAGTTTTGTGGATATGATGTATATTGTAGTGGCAGCGGTGATGTACATAAGTTATTTTTCATTTTTGTAAACTCTGTTAATGAGTACGGACATATATAATTTTGAGGAATTAATTGTATTTTACCATCAGCTCAATGGAGTTATTTGTAATTTGCCATTAAAGAGGTACGTGATTTGGTTGTATCCATTTTGCAGTAAATACCGCCTTTCTTCAATTGACCAATACCAGTTGCTGCTTATCCTCTCTCTCTAACATGACACAGACCATGGAGGGTCCAGTGCAATGCCTCACGACGCCTTCTGATCATCTCCTGCGAATGCTTTACCGCCCAGCAACTACAACAATAACCCTAATTCCTCCCAACACACGTAGACTACCACCCTCTCTCTGCTATTCAGCGAAGCCCACTTCCTTTCTTCATTGTTATCACCCTCTTTCTTCTCCACCCCGAGCTTTGAGTTTCTCCACAGCTTTATTGCCGCTGTTTCGTTTTGCTTCAACTGGTGCGTGAATTTCAATGTACCCCTACTTTACTAGTGTCTAATTGAGTGCAAATTTCTCTATGTCATGCTACAGCTTCGTGGGTTGTAGTTCAATTCATCTGGAATTTTGATGGGTTACTTCTGCTATTTAGCTGTCATCCATTGTGGTTAAATCTTGCCCATGATTTTGCGGGTTTTATTATATTGTTGAATTTAAATAGGTTGAAGTTAAATTATTCTGGAAATTAATGGGTTACTTCCTCTCTCTGTCTATCATCGAGTATAGTTAACTCAAATTTCGGCAGAGAATGTGTGGTTGTTACTGAATGGCTTGTAGAATCTGGATGCATTTTACTCATTTTCTTGTTTTAGCTAATTCAGCAGTTACAGATGTTCAATTTCCTTCTTAGATCACGTAATAAAAAGTTGTGCTTGCTTTTCTTTAACTTGGCTTGAAACCTATTGGTTTTTCTCACACTGTATTCTTATAATCATGTTCTTCCATTGTTGTTGTTGTTGATTGAGTTTTGCAATTTAGTTGTTATTATCCTTCAATTAGTACACGCCTGTTTTTAATCTTTATATTGGAAATAATTTCACCTGTGAAGGTTGTATTCTGTCTCCGATCAATGGTAGTTTATTTTGGACATTCACATGTTTTCAATTATTTATAACTGTAAAATATTAAGATTTGTCTGTTTTCTTTTTATTGATTTATTATGAGGGGTTAGCACCGTATTACTCGCGACACCTGAAAGTCAATTGAGTTTGGGAGATAGCATGGAAAGAAGAGAATGGGCAATGCAAGGTAATTTTGTTTGTATTCAAAGTATTTTGTAAACTAGTTTACAAATTATTTGATGACCCAATGCTATCTTGTCTGGTCGTATAATACCAGAAAGATGACAGTGCTTATTCAGAGGTTCTGAAAATATATGGTTCCAGATTGTTGGTTTTCCTTTGCCCAATATGGTATTTTGTATGCTTCTTTAGTGGTTTTTTCATAATCCTTTTCTGTTGTTGATAAATTGGTTATGAGCAAATGCAAAAAATAAAATAAAAATAGAATAGGGATGCTTATCATGACAAAGGATTGTGCTGAGGTTGTACAAGTGGCTATTAATGCTACCTTTTGTTTTGAGTATAAGTGGCCTCTAATGTCATGCTTTTGAACGACAATGAGGGTAATGATTATATGATATGATATCATAATGCCATTCAATATTTTTAACCCACAACTTTTGGATCAAAATAGAACAAAGGACCGTGGTACTAACATAGAAAATCTCTCGAAGGCACGAATGTGGGTTCAAGACCACCTACTCTATTACACTCTCTTCGAGATAGGATAGAGTGACACAAGACCTTAGCCAAATGTATAGTCAGTTTCTAGCAACTTCAAACTGCTCTCAAATTCTCTGGGGATAGACCTTTACTTTGCATTAAAGATGCAATTTTGTATATTGGTAATTCAATGTAGTTATACATGTTTGAATCTTAGTCCTGCAGTTATATGCAGCTTTGGTGCAATCTCTAGTCCCACATACATAACCATTCCTCAGTACTTCTAGTGTCCCATATCTATATACTAGCAATTACTAATGCCTAAAGGCACTTTGAAACATAATCCGTGACCCTAAGATTAACTTTGCACAACATTGAAGAGTGATAAACTATTAACAACAATAACATACCAAGTGTTCTCAGTAGCCTCACTTGCAACATCTTAACATTACTAATGCTTCCATTAGTCTCACTCTTAACCTTAATCAAATGCTAACAAACAAATGAAGATTGCCAACAAAATGTGAACACGATTTCCGCTAGCAAACATAAATTTTAAAAAAGCATAAAAGAAGTATTTGTGTCGAACACCTCTATACCATTGATAGAAATTAATTAGCAAATATTATATAGAATTTCATTAAGATTTACTTATCTAGAAGTTTGAAATCGAGAGAGAAGATAGATAAATACCGATTCTGGTGATGGTGAGCCAATGATTCGGATGGAAGGGAAGCGACCCAGTTTTGAAACAACTCTGGTAACGATAAGCCCTCAGGCATATTTGGCAAGAGTGCGCAAGTAAATGTATATAATATGGAGGCTAGTTGGTACATTTAACCATACAATTACACAATATGAGCGAAAAATAAAATTATGGGCAATGTAGTATGCCTGAAAATAACAACCAATACTTGCAAAAACTACCAATTGTGAGAGAGTGATAGACAAAGTGAGATTAAATCCAGTGGGTCAGGTAGACCTAAAAAATCCTGTCGGGATCGAAGGAAAATGGTGGGTCTTCGCCGATCAACCGATCTACAGTAAATGATTCCACAATCGTGAGCTGCATACTAGACATTCGGAAGTAATTTTTTAACCCCCCCAAACTAAGCCTTGGATTTGATCACACAACAAACCAGAAAGAGAGACGATTTTGGACCTAGTGCAGTAGATGAAATACTAATTTTCTTGTGTAACCATTGCTGAAATACTAGGGAGACAAAAAACCAGAAATATTAAATAATAGGACTAACCTGGTGCTAGATTGCAGCTATTGTATCTGAAATCTGAATGGTAGAGGCCAAGAATGCTAGAAATTCAAACTGGGTTAGAGTGTTTGGTTGGGTTTGAGAAAGGAAGGGAGGGAGAGAAAGGGAGAGAGAGGAGTGTTATGAAACTTCCTTTTGGTATCAAATGGGTTTTGATTTTGAATCTACCTTTTGGAAAGGGGTTAGAGAGAGAGAGAGAGATAGGATTGTGACAGATGGGGTCAGGATTTTGACAGCAACAAAGTTTTAAAAAGTGTGTGAGAGAGAGGATTTGTTTTGGAAGAAAAGTGAGAGAGAGATATAGGATTTGTTCTAGTGTGAGAAATACCGAAAAAAGTGAGCTGCTTTAGGGAAAGGGTAATGGATCTGAGGGGGAGAGAGAGAGAGATAGGATTTGACATTCCATCCCAACCATTGATGAAACATATACAATCTCAACTGTTCATTCAACACATAATGCCATATCAACCCCGTCCTCCCTTGTAATTTAGATTGACTAATAGGGGCCAACACTTGGTAATGTCTCTTTACTTGCGAACCACCTGTGCCTATGGCATTCCTGACAATAAACATACATCATAGTACATATAAATAAACCAAATTTAACTATTACATCAATGCCTTTCTTAATTGAACCAAATTTGGTTATCAATTGTAGAAAAAAATGGAGTGTTTTACTATAAAAAAGTTGCAAAAAAGGAGTACAAATAAATATACAGTGAATAGATCCTATAATATGGAAAAGGAAAATGCTAAGCCTTCCCGAAAACCATTAACTAATAGCATTTATCTACAAACTTGGGCAATAGTCTACCTTTTTCTTGTATAATATAAGACTTCATTTGATGATTCTTGCAGTTATCTCAAGATAGAATAAAAGCCACGAATAAAATCTTTATATGTGGGTAAATCTCAACGTGTGATAAAAAACTTTGGCCATTGCATTTTGATATGGGTAAATCTCATTCTTATTAAAGAGTGATATGGGCGCGTGTTAGTTTTTATTTTTTGAGGAGAAAGTAGATTTGAAAGAAACAAACATAACGAATTTGTTTCAACCATTGGTTAGTTTAGATGAGAGGGATAGATGTTGAATCAACCTTCCTAAATTGCACTGCAAATATCTTCTTTGGTATGCTTCTTGTGTGGAATTTTCATAATCTTTTTCTGTCCATGGTTATTAAAAGCAGTAGGCACACCAAGACACCAAAGGTCTCTTTGAGCCTAGGCGCGAGGCGAGTCATATAGTTTATTGAAGCAAGGCGCAAGTTGTATGAAAAAATAGCAAAATAGCATAGACAATTAATTCAAAATTCAAATAGGCACATTGAAATGTACATGTTATAAACACTAAGACAAGAATTTAAGAAGCATCTAACATTCCAAAAGTTATAAAAAACCCTATCAGATTTTAAATAAACTTGCCTCTCCTCACTATACCTGAGGCGCATGAACAACTATGTTTTTGTTGTTGAAATATTAGTCACGAGCATATGCAAAAATTAGAAACGGGATGCTTATTGTGACAAAAGATAGTGTCGAGCAGAGTTCTAAATCGCAGTTTCGGTATCGGTATCGGTGATACGGCTATATATCGGGCAATATCGGATAGTAACGGCCGATACATCAGTAAATATTGGTATCGGCAGGCCAAAAATTCGATACGTATCGGCCGATATTTAAAACCTTGGTGTCGAGGTTGTACAAGTGGCAAGTAATGTATGTTTTCTTTTGTTTTTTGTTTTTGTTTTTTTATGCACAAGTGGCCTCTAATGCCATACTTCTGAACAAGAATGAAGTTCACTATTCGATGGTATAATACATAATGACATTCACTTCTTTTTAATCCCACAACTAATGGATCCAAAGAGAACAAAGGACTATCCTAGATTGAATTTTAAAGCATAAAAAACTTATCATATGCATGAGATGAACAAGAAATCCGTATGTTCATACCTTTGCTATGGTAGTAACATAGAAAATCTCTAGAAGGGACACGTGGCTTCAAGGCCTTCTACTCTATTACATTGCTCTCTTCGAGATGGGATAGAGTGACACAAGGTCACATGAGACTTGAGACCTTAGCCCATATGCACTATCAGCTACTACCAACTTCAAATTCCTCTCGAATTCTCTGTAGATAGAAATATTTTATGTAGTAACTATGCTACATGGACTCTTCTAAATGTATAGAATACCCGTGCCAGACACTCGATACTCGGATAAGGGTATGGGATGTGTCCAACATTTTTACTTGGACATTCACCTAGAAAGCATATTTAGTAATTCACTATGCATAAATTCTGATATTATGCATGAAATGCTCAATGAAATATTGTAAACACCATTTACCCTGAAAATAAAAGAAATATATTAAGGAATATAAATATTTTGCCGTGTCCCAATATCTTTGATATGAGAATTAGATGAATCCCACACTTAGACACATACCTGCTCCCGACACCCACACCCACACCCACACCCACACCCTAGTCCATGTCCATGTCCATGTCCATGTCCATGTCCATGTAACATAGCCTAGTAAAAAATTTGATCAAATCGATTGAGAGTCTCATCATTTGTAGGGTGGGCCAACCAACCGACCGAGTTGGGCTGGCCTTCCATGTCACATAACCTTTCTCTAGTCAATGTGATACAGTTTAACAATAATTCAATACGGTTATCCATGTGTGAATCTTAGTCCTGTGGTTAGATGTAGCTTTGCTGCAATACCTAGTCACACGTGCATGGTCTTAACCATTCCTCAGTTCTACCAGTAGGCCAAATATATATATAATTGAGTTATAGAAACACATGGTAATGTCCTTTTATATATTGATTTCGAAATCGACAACAATTGTCATGACCCCAACACCACTCTAGTAGGATGAGAACCGTGACTGGTCTCTCGTTGCTGCACTGAACAGTGCAACCTAAGTGGACACTCTCAGGCCTCTACCTTTTGAGAGTAGGTGTGGGCTGCTAACCATATCTCACCTGCCCATAAGGGGTCCTTTACCCTCTGGGAGCAGAACTATAAGCGCTCATCACATTTACTAGATCCAATTTCACAAAAGAGAATGATCGCTCTCGAAAGAGGTTTTAACAAATGAATAATAATAATCTCACTTAACTTCTATTCGGGTGAAATAGTAGCAAGTAGGGAGTCGCTCATTAGGAACAAAAAAGTTAAGATGCTAAATTTCTTTGATTAAATCTGAAAGTAATTTTGAAAACGATTTGCGATGTGGTTGAACTAGACTAAAGAAACTTGAGCTAAGTAAAGTTTATAACTAACTTTTACGAAATCGATAGAGAGACAGTTTATGATTTTGAATCTATCCTAATCTCGCAACAATGATTAATATATTAATTAATGGAGTATTACTTGAACCTACTCGACTCATTAGACTACAAGCTCTAAGGGAGTCATCAAGAGTGTTATTATAACTAAGAACCATCATAGGATATCATAAGTACGCACGAAACGTCTTCAACAATTTTTAGTACGATTCGTCTCACCTTAGCATATTCTATCTAGACTCTTAATCATAAACCAGGAAAACCGATGTATAACAGAGTATTTGAAATCACAGAAAATAAACAGAAAGTATAGATTTGAACTCTACCAAAACTTGGATTAAAAACTAAGAACTTTAAAGTTATACAAACAAAGATTCAAATAATACATCCCAAAATTACAATATAAAAACTGAAGTTATTTGATTAAAATTTCATCTCTACCCTAAGAAAGAAGAGCTTAGCCACTCATGGATGACATATCTGCTAAGAGTTGAGGTGTGGACACCATCAGAGGACCTTGAGCCTCTTTCCTTGGGCACTTCTTCTAAATTTCTGCAGAGATGAACTTCCACTCTTTCTTCTAGCTACTTGGTCTCTTTTCTAGCTGTATTTCACCAAGAAGTCTCCTTCAAAGAGACTAAAGCTTGTGACTCTAATCTCCCCCTATGCTCCTGATAGGATAGATTATATATTAGATTTGGGAGCTTGAACTTTTCATGACTTTGCAGCCCAAAAAGCCATTATTGTTGACTTTTATATTTTTGCTTCATTTAGCTTGACTAAGTGTGCTTTTAAGTTCCCTAATCATGCTCATTCTCTAAGTATAGCAATCTTTATTTATAAAGAATGTCCCACCAAGCTAACGAGTGAATAAATTCACTTTTGTGTAAAGTCGAAAGTGGGAATATGGTGCAGCCCATCCAGATGGGGGTGGCTACCATCCGGACGGTAGGGTCTGGAGGTGTGCATTATGGCTATTGGAATGGGCCGTTCGGACGGTGGTGGGTGGCGTCCGAACGGTGGGTGCAAAAAGTGCCATTTTGTTCTTTTTAACCCCCTTTTTGTTTTTAAGGTTCCCAAGTGCTTGAAATTATTAAAAACATGAAAATCATATAAGTGAAATAAGTAATTGGACTAACTAGTGTATTTTAAGGGACTCAAATGTTCCCATTTAGGCACCTATCGGAGAAGTTCCATGATATGAAAAGTCAATTAACATGTGATTTTATAATCAAAATTAGTTTTATACTTGATCCCTACTTGAAGAATACACAGGAATATAAAACATTCTCTCTTTTCCATTATTGAACCAATTCAAGAAGAATAGTTGATAGAGAAACAATAGAAGTGCTAGAAGATCACTTGCATATATTTTAAATGTTGACACTCCACAATAATAGTGTAATGAATCAAACAAGAATTTTGATCCAAACACAAACAATATAGAAATCAAGAATAACCACACAAGCACAATCAAGAATCACAAGAACACAAGATATACGTTGTTTGGCGATGTGACTACGTCCACGGGCGAGGAGAAGATCAATCCACTATGAATCAATACGGATTACAACTCTCTCTCTAGCTTCTCTCTTAAGCTTAAGATTCGACTCAAGTGTTAACCCTAATGAAAATAGGGTTTAGATATTTATAGGTGCAAAAATCTGACCTAAAAAACAAGTTTTTCAAACTTTCTGCCGCGGCGCTTTCTGGACGCTACTTGCTTCCTGGACGATGGTAACCCGAAGCACATATTGTCTGATTTCTCCAGTATGCCCCTTGGCTTCCGTCCGGATGGTAGCGATCATTCTTCGTTGTATGAGAAAATTCCCGTGCTGGCCGTCTGGACGGCCTAAGGCCCCGTCCGGACAGAATGGTCCAGTGCTCAACTTGACCTTACTGCTCACTAGTGTTCGAACAGTGGTGAATCCTGTCCGGACGGAATTCTGCTGAAACCCTAAAATAGAGCCTACTTCAACAATCTTCACCTTGGCTCAATTTCATGAACCACATGTAGAAACTTTGCTGATATCGCACTGATGCATCTTTTTTTTAGGTAAGAGTGCTCCACTCTCCAACTGGTTGTCGTCATGTGATAATATGAAGTAGGTCTAAGCAGTAGGTCCAAGTAATGCTCGAACTTGTCTCGAGGAACTGGCCTAGTCAACATGTTAGATGCATTCTCGTCAGTATGGATCTTAGACAAAGAAATATCACCTGAAGCTAATCCTTTCCGAATCCTGTGATAACGCACATCAATATGCTTTGTCCTTGCGCTATACACCTAATTCTTAGCCAAGTGAATAGCACTTTGACTGTCATAATGCAACAACACGCTGTCTTGCATAAAACCCAATTCACTAACCAACCTCTTTAACCATACCGCTTCCTTTGCTGCCCTGGTTATTACCATATACTCTGCTTCTGTTGTAGATAAGACAATTGTATCTTGTAAGTTAAACTTCCAACAAATAGGTCTCCTATAAAACATAAAGGCGTACCCTGTCATGGACCTTTTTGAATTAAGATCTCCTATATAATCAGAATCCACATAGCCTTCAACTTTTGCTGAAGCTACCTTTTGAATCTCTGATTAAACATAACTTTTTTCAAAAAGTGTTTTTGAAAAGAGTTTTCAGAATAATACTGGAAGAGAAAATGCTCTTGGTTGTTAGAGTTCAAAATTATTTTTTACTGCAAAAAATTATGAAAAGATGTTTGTTGTACATCATCATTTCTCTTTAAATTTCTGCTCGTATAAAAAATGTCGAAAATCAGTTCTCTCAGTTTCAAATATTTCAGAAAGTTGGAAAACATATTTTAGTAGTTTTCCGTTTTTCCCCATTTTTTAATTTGTTTTTCTGAAAAACGGGATTCAATTCTTTTTACCAAACACGTTTTCATTTTTTTTTTGGAATTTTTTTTCTGAAAAATGAAAAAAAGAAGTCAACCAAACGGGCCCCTGAAAACCCATTTCACTGCATTCTAATGCTCTTTTTCAAGATTTTCCATATGCCTACTAACCACACTGACTGTATGAGATATGTCCGACTTGGTACACAACATCCGATGCATTAGATACCCTATTACATTTGCATAGGGCACGTCTAACATATGCCTTTCTTCGTCTTCTGAACTAGGACACTGCTTTGAAGAAAGCTTAAAACGAGCTGCAAGAGGAGTACACACAGGCCTTGTATCCTGCATATTGAACCTCTCTAGCACTTTCTGATGATAACTCTTCTGAGATAGCTTTAACTTCCCAATTTTCCTCTCATTGTGATTTTCAATATCAAGGATCTTCTTGGTAGCCCGAAGATCCTTCATATCAAATTCACTACTCAACATTACCTTTAACTTGGCAACTTCCTACTTACTCTTTGCAGCTACTAACATGTTATCAACATATAGAGAAAACAAGATATATGAACTATCAGGCAATAATCTAAAATATACATAGCATTCATACTCAGCGCGTGTACCCATGTGATATCATAAATAAATCAAACTGTTTGTACCACTGTCTGGAAGATTACTTTAGTTCATAGAAGGACTTCTTCAGTAAGCATACATACTCATTGCTGGGTTCCTTAAAGCCTTCAGGCTGTTACATGTAAATTTGTTTCTCCAAATTCTCATGAAGAAAGGCTGTTTTCACGTCCAGCTGTTCTAACTCCATGTCATGCACAACCACCATAGCTGTTTTTGTTGAGGATCATTATCTGTTTCCTCATTCTGATTCAACATACCAGTTTTATAAAAAATAACTGATAGGTGTCTAAACTGGCACAATTAAATCCCTTAAAAGCACACTAGTTAGTCTAATTACTTAGTTAGTCTATTTGGAACCATTGGAATCCAAAAAGAGTCAAAAAGCTTAGAAGTGCCAAAACTCAGCCTCCACCGTCCGGATGCCACCCACTCTCGTCCGGACCGGACAAACCAGTAGGCAAAACAATGCAGTCCAGACCTTGCCGTCCAGATGGCCACCACTCCTGTCCGGACAGGTTGCACCAAATTCCCACCTTTGGTCCTACGAGGAAACTATTTTTTGCACTCCTTAGCTTGGTGGGACACTCTATATGAAAGAAGATTGATATATTTAGAGAAGGAGCATGATTTGGGAGCCTAAACCCACACCTAAACAAGACAAATCATGAAACTAATGCAAAGTCAACAATAATGGCTGAATGGGCTTCAAAATCTTTGCTGAAATCAAGTCCCAAATCTTTCATTTAAACCACCCTATCATTAGGAGGATAAGGAGAGATTGGAGCCACAAGCTTTAATCTCTTTGAAAGACTTTTTGGTGGAAAAACTCTAAAAAGACCAAGTTCCTAGAAAAAGAAGAAAGTTCTTGAGTTGAAGATTATTTTCTGCATAATTTTTTGAAAGTGTTGCTTGAAGAGAAGAAGCTCAAAGTTCTTCCATGGTGTCTCTATTTCATCATTTGGTCTATCTTTCCTATGAGTGGCTAAATTCTTTCTTTCTTAGGGTAGAGATGACACTGTAATCAAGTAACTTCAAATTATTGTATTGTATTTTGGAATATTATTATTTGAATCTATAGTTGTATAACTTTAAGGTTCTTGGTTTCAATCCAAGTTTTGATAAAAGTGTATTTCTAAACTGTGTTTGTTTTTTGTGATTTCAAATGCATGATTATACAATAATATTATTGTGTTGCGATTAATATTTGAGATAGAATATGCTATAAGATGAGACGAATCGTACTAAGATTTTGTCGAAGACGATTCATGCTTAGTTAAGATATTCTATTCCGGATCTTGGTTATGATAATATTCTTGATGACCTTATTAGAGCTTGTAGTCTAATCGGTCGAGTTAGATTCAAGTAATAACTTTTTAATCAATATATTAATCGTTGTTACGAGATTATAGTGGATTCAAAACCCTAAACTCTCATCCATCGATTTCATATAACTTAGTTGTAATCTTTAATTAGTTCAAGTTTCATTAGTGTAGTTCAACCAAATCAAAAATCTTTTCCAGAATTACTTTGAGAGTTAATCAGAGAAATCTAGCATCTTAGCCTTTTTGTCCCAAATGATCGACACCCTACTTGCTACTATTCTACCCAAATAGAGGTTAAGTTAGGTTATTTTTCATTTGTGAAAACCTCTTTCAAGAGCGATCAGGGAGTCTCAATCACTTTGGCACGAACAATAGCAGGCTCGATTTGCGACGGTTTCATTGTTGGAATATATGACCACAGATACAATTCGCATTAGAATCGTCAGGACCAATTCAAAAACCCAGCGCCAAAACGAAAAACGAATATCTACACATCCCATACCATAAATCGAAATCGGAGGGAGAGTCTACTGCATGATTTTGATGACAAGAGCTAAACCCTAAAACTACAAGCAGCGGATTTTGCGACTCTTTTAAGAAGATTTGGGACTCAGTTGCTGAATCATTCTCGAATCAGAGTAATGTTTCTCGTGTTTATGAGTTGTATGAGAAGAATTTGACGACTAAACAGTCTTGTGACCGCATGGTCCGAGTATTATAGCACTCTTGAAGAATTTATGGGATCACTTGCTTCAGTATTGTCCATTTACTACCGAAGTACCGATCCAGATCAACATAAGCATCATTAGGAGGAGTTTATGATTACTTGATTCGTGTGGCTTTGAAGACCAGATTCTTGCAAGCGAGACATTGCCTATAGCTACTAATGCATACTCTCGATTATTAAGTTCATTTTTAGGATAAAGCTCTACCATGTCTAGCTCTTCTTCCACTTCTTTCGATTCTTTTACCTTGATTTTTAAAAATGGCAGTTGATTAGGTGACACACGTGCGTCAATGTCGGCTTAGGATATGGTGTTAAAAGTCCCAAACTGCTACACTAATTCTCGTGGTGGTTCTTGTTGTCGCCACAGAGGCTGTTGTAATTCTCGTTGTGGTGGTAGTTCTCGTGGAGGTGGTCGAGGTGATAAGAATTGCAATCATTGTGGTGCTACTAACCATACTGAATCCTAAAGTTGGACAAAATATGGTAAGCCATACTATATGCATTAGGTGATTGATATCTCTGCACAACAACAGTCACAACCCACTTCTAACCTAACAAGACACCCACTTCTAACCTATCAAGACACGCATACCTTAGTTTTGGTTCTTGTGATGCCCTTACTATTCAACTGAGTGTGCTTGTTCAGACATTGTGCAAAGCTCTTCCTGCATCTTCCACTATTATCTTATCTAATTCAGGTAATATTGGGTCCTTGATTCAACAACTAGCTCTCATATATCTCGTAAGTCCTCTTTTTTTTTTTTTTACTAAACTCCTGTTTCCCATACCCTCATTCCTCATATGGGAGACAGACTCACCCTCCTTACACAAGCAACACCTGTTAGGTATCACGAGACCCCTCCGAACTAAATTATCAATGGTCAAGATCCTCCCGTGCGCAGCCACCCAAACAAAAAATGCCATCTTTGAAGGCACTCCCGCCTTCCAAACACTCTTCCACGGGAATAAAGCTCCTCTACTAAATAGCAAGCCTATAGAAAGATTTTACTGTAAAGGCTCCCCTACGGACTCCTCTCCATCTAATAGCATCCACCCCTACGACCACTCTGCTATGATCATGCAGAGCCCCTAAAAGGGCCAACAATTGATCTCAGAAGTAGAAGTCAACACCTCCGACCCC